>DF242009.1:55605-65841 GCA_000507305.1 Breviolum minutum Mf 1.05b.01 | reverse complement strand
CCACCAGCACTCTTTGGCAATGTGGCCATACTTGTTGCAAATGTAGCACTGTTTTCCCGCGTCTGGGTTGTTCACATGCGCTCCTTTTCCTTTTCCGTCATTCTTACCTTCGCCTTTCTTTCCTTTGCCTTTGTCTTCTCCTTTTCCTTTACCTCTGTGATCCTTTCCTTTTCCTTTGTCATCTCTCTTCCAGTACTTGTCTTTGCTCAGTCATGGTGTTCGTCCTTTTTCCCTTTTCCTTTTCCTGACTTCCATTTTCCTTTGTCTCCCTTTCCTTTTCCATCTTTGCCTGCCCCTTTGTCTCCTTTTACGGCTCCAATGTCCATTGGCACTGGTCCGTCGTCCACCTTGTTGGCAACTTTTGTCAGGCCAAACTGTGATCCTTGGGGCCTCTTCCAAACATTCTTATTAATGAGGTACTGCTCAATGTACTCACGGATCTTGGCATAGGTGTCTAGCGCGTCGCTATGCATGAAGATACTTTGCTGTAGTTCTTTGGGCGCAATGTGCGCTAAAATTGACACTTTCTCGTCCTCAGAAAATGGAGTTTTGAAAGATCTCTCATACTCACGCATTTCGGATTCCCAATGATGCAAAGCAGTGCTCCACTTGTCAATGTCACTGGGAAAGTTTGGGTTGCTAAGGTGTCTCCTCCAAACCCAAGCCTTAGTCCGGTATGAAGGCTCTGAGAGTGTGACCAGCCGTCTCCACACCTCGAAACCATTCGCGTCTGGAAGTCCTTGGCCAATCACGTTCATGGTAGGCTCCGGACAATACTGCATCAGAAAGGTATACATGGCCTTAGACAGCAAATCTTCCTCAGTAGTGAAAGACGTTTCATCTACCGGGTCTTTGGATTTTCCGTACCGCTCTAACAGTTCAGGGAACCGGTGGTGAACGGTTGAACTCCAGGCTACGAAGACATGTTTAAACTTCTCCCAGCCTTCCTTCCTTCCATCATACAAGTGCGGTTTCGGAACGTTACTTGGATGAATCAACCTGTCCAAACCTGTCCCACCTGAACCTGTCCCTTGAGTCCCACTACTTGGTTGCTGTGCTTGTTGCGCCTGTTGTGTGCCAAGTTGTTGTGCGTAGGTGCGTGTCTGTGTGAGTTCATGTTGAGTAGCTTGCAACTGGTTTTCCAAACTAGCAGTTCTTTGAGCTTGACTTTCATTCTGTTGATGCGCTCTGCGTAAACTTTCTACCAACTGGTTTTGCTGCTCAGTCATGTGCGCTAGTTGCGCCTGCAGCTGCTCCAACGTAGCCATTGCTACAATGGTTTTGTACAAGGTGCGTGTTGCACCTGGCAAGGGGTTACCCTAAAGACCTACGGAGATCTCGCGGTGTTACCCGCCTCACCAACTGCGGTGCCAACCGCTGCTCTTCCACCAACTTCCACTGGCCCAAGCCCTATCTTCCCAACTGTGCGCACTCCAGTCACGATACCAATCGCGATCTGTCCAGGAATGATGTTCTTGACCTTTTTCTTGGTTGCTTTGAAGTTCTAAGTCCTGAACTGCCCTTGCAACCTGACTTGCCGAAGCAGACTGTGAACTGACCGAGCCCCAGTCGACTTCACTTTGAGGAATGTCTTCCACAATTTCAAGGCTTTGTTTCTTGGCCTCACGGATTGCTTCCTCGTCACTGTTTGGTGCCGCTTCTGACTTTGCCTCTTCCTGGAAGTTCTCACCCTCGTCCACTGAGTACCAAACACTGGTGGGTGGATGTGTGAGCGTCCTGTCACTTACTGCGCTCTCTTCCTTCAGGCTACCTGGAGGTACTGTTGTAGGCGGTGTTGCTCCTCTGAGGGGCGTGACACCTTGTGCTACTCGTCTGCCGCCTTCTTCCTGGGCAAACGACTTTCTTGCTTTTGCTCCCGGTGTCTTCTGCAAGACGTCTGACAACTTTGGGTACTTCTCCGCAAACTTGCTCCAAACTCTCTTTGTGGCTCCACTAGCTTTTGGGTCGCTTGGCAGGCCACCGACAACTACACTCTCTGAGTTGAGAAAGTCTGGCACGGCTTGTTCTGGAACGGCCTGCAAACGAAGACCTTCAGAGTAGTCTAGTTCGTCAGCTTCAGGCCGTTGAACACGAGGGGTCTCTCTGCCCTCTGGTTCACTTAGCAAGCTTTCTGCTCTTTTTGCAGCACCACGCAAGATGCGTCTTTCAATTGCCTGTGCTGATCGTGTCCTTGTTTCTCCTGGCTTTCTACCTTTCCACGATGGCTTCCCCGTGGTGTCTTTCTTTTTTTTTTCTGGATCCTTTGTTTGCAGTGCCGCTCCAACCACGGCTACTGCGGTGTTACCCGCCTCTAGGAGAGGTAGTGCCCTCTAGCAAGCACTGGTCCCAGACGGCTGGGAACCAGCTCCGCTACCATGCGAAACGCTCTTGAGGTTTTCTTCAAATGGGCTGCGGAGTTTGGTAGTGACTTTACATACTACAAACCTGTACAAGTGACATGATTTACTAAGAAACACTAGGCTGCCCTAAAGTACATGTGGGGTGGTGTGTTTGCTTGCATATACCAAAATATAACAAACATTAGCATACTGTTGGTCTCGAAATGCCCCACATACAATCTGTGGGTCTGGAGGTAGGCGGAGGTAGCAAATTTTTGATGTTCTCATGTTCTCCCATTCTCCCATCCATCTTGCAGTGGTTGAGCGAATATTTGGAGACGAAGTGTTGGAATGCTCAGCAAGAGCCTCTCGCTGGAAAATTTGCCCGAAAGCGGTTCATCTTAAACTCATATTGTATTGTTTTCAGTCTGTGGCATAGCTGGCTCTAAGTTGTACGTAGGCTCTACTGCATGACTCAATAGATATGACCAGGCTAGGTACAGGCAGGAAAGAGGCTCAGGCCAGCGCAAATTGGTGGAGCGCCGGAAAAAAAAGACTGTAGTCAACAGGGATTTCAGGTCACTCCGAGACAATAGATGCAGATCTGGCTGTGCCAAGGACAAAACATCAAAAGTATTTCAAAAGTGCGTTTCGAACACAGCTTGCTTCTCCTGTTTCAGCTGCCATGATCTGCACCACGTCAGGCATGTCGCAATTTTCGCTATCAATCAAGCAGGTGGCCTGTTACTAGAATGGTATTGTGGCACGGCAATTGGGCTGCAGTCGGCCGACCCACCTCTGAGCACAGCACATGGAGGCATTGTTTTATCGTTTGCTATGTTTACTCGCAATTTTTCACTTGGAATGGATCTGAGATGATGTGCATTTCAAACTTCAGTTGCACAAGCACAGACACGAGCTGCTGCTCATGCCGGCCAAAGGCTGCGTGCCATTCTTTGGCCCAGCGGACTCAAGGCAAGCTGCGTCACTTGGACTTTCCGGCTTTCCGATCCAGGCCTTTGAAAAACCAGCATTTGACACCACGTGCCCTTGCAATCATTACATAGTGAGTTTTTCCAATTTGAACATCCTGGAAATGATGAAATGTCAAAAAAAATCAAATGTGCCGATGTACCTATATAATATACATTTGTATAGTATCCGTATCCGATGCAATCAACTATGTACCACACACTCCAAATAAAGCTGGCCACCACCAGCCTATTTGTTTTCCATAATCAGCTCTTGAAGCACTACTGTAGATTGATGATCTTGTACAGGCCAGAAATTTCAACACCAAAAATTCATAAGATTTTCAGGTCTAAATTGACAACCTGAGATAACCTGAAAGTGGGATGAAAATCTGGAAGCCACCGATAAAATACTGACTCCATAAAGTGGGGGATTGCTATAGGCTATAAATACGGGGGGTGGGTCTTAGGCCCCCCCCTCTAAGGATACCCAAGAACAATATGTCTGTTCCAGATCAAATACCTTCGACATAGATCGGTTGAAAATTATGCTTGATGCAAACCACATCCAGGAATATCTTTCAAAATCTCCTACGAATGTTACGTTGAACCCCCACCCCATTGCGCTTCCACACAGTTCCAGCAAAAATTATCCCTGAAGTCACATGGTCCCTTGGATTCATTATTTAAGGTCGGGCCATTATAAAATGGTAACCTAAGGTTAAACAACACGTCTCCGCTTCCCGAATGGAAAAGTAGAAACGCCTTGGTTAAGAAGAAAAGTACATAGCCTATATAGCAACATCTGGAAATTCAGGATTTGGCACCCCTAAAGGTGCATGTATTAAAGAATAGGTTCATACGATTTAATACGCTCCAGGAGTGCTCGTATTTTATAGGGAAAATTGGTAGGATGATAATATGATACCAAATGTATAGTACGCAACCACGTGGATTTCACTATATTTCATTAAACTTATGAGTACTTATGCATACGGAGAATCTATGCCCCTATGTACATGCATGTTGTAAACACAATCATGACCTACTTGAATCTACTTGACTGACGCCGGAACTTCCATGTGCAATCAGATGAGTGGACCTTCGGATCTATAGCCAAGCAAGTCATGTGTTCCACAGCCGGTTCGCAAACAGTAGAGCCAGTCAGCACATGCCGTTCCATTTCAGACTTCGCGAAACAGCACGTTGAACTTCAGAGGTCTCAAAGTTTAAGATGATTTTTTGTGGAACTTCGAACTTCGAGCTTGCCAGGCTCTTTTCGTTTGCCCTTCGACTGGGATGCAATTCTTCTATGATCCGTTAACACCTTGAACGACAGAATCAAATATATTAATATTATAATTGAACTGTCACCGATTGTCACCATCCCGCCATACAATTTTCACCCCACTTTCAAGTCCCAAGCTCAGCTCGACTGGCAAGCCTGAGGCCTCATGGGCAATTGGATTGGTATCAATCCAGATCGATCCAGCAAGTACTGCACGACTGATCAGGACCGCATGACCAAATATGACCAAATCATACAAAGACGTTTGATTTCTTTTGTATACGTCGTGGGCGGCCTCCCAATGGCTGACCTATTGGAATCTCTCTGCTTCGGTGACATTAGGCGATTGAGGATGTGACAATAAAGATTCTTTTCAATACTGGAGGCATCTCGAGAGAATCGAAAACTAAAACCAGCAAAAGCTCCAGCAAGCAAACAATCTTGCACCAACAATCTCCCCAAACATCCCCAAACAGCTATTGAAAATGATGTTGCTTCCGTGGCCTTCATCACAGGTAGCTAGAAGCATCACTTTCCACTGGATTCAAATGAGCTGGCAGGAGACACCTCAGCACGTCCAGTCCCACAAACGATGAACTTCTCATCCAGCATTTTTATGCAAGACCATCATTAGCAGTAGGAGAAACGGGGCCCGTGCTCCACAATCCAACTTGGTGGCAGAAAACTTCATGGTCAGTGATTGCATTGGGTCTGCCTGCTCAAGTCAAACAAATTCATGGCTGTGACAGAACCATGGACACCTGTGCCTGCGCTTATTGGGCCACATCAGAACTGAATGCCGGTTGTGAACCCCTGTGCCTGGTAGCCTCCTCTACCACTCTTCCTCAGTGTCATGTAGGCATTTTTTCTATACTGCGTGGATTACGTCATTGAAACGTGTCCCTGGACAATTTCATCTGAAGCGAATTATGTGGTGAAAAGCGTCGAGGGAATCCATCGCTTGCATGAAAACACTGGTAAAACGAGCCCAAACCTGCTACAAAAACACAAGCCGAGGGGCTCCCATGGCTCAAGGGCAGGCGGGGGAAGCAAGAAGTCGTCGAATTTCATGTCGCCTTCGACGCGTGCAACCCCAGACTCTCAAAGCTCAAAGCACGATTCAAACGCAAACACTTCAGGCCACCATGATTGGTGAAAACAAAATCATCGAATCGAAATTCAAACTACAAAACACAACCAGCACACATGTGCAGCCTACATAAATCGACAGAGAGAGAGAGAGAGGGCGTGTGCGCTTGGGTTTGTGTATGGGTTTTGTTCATTTCCATGATGCTGAAATCGAAGTTGAATCTTTCCTTCAAGCCAATTCGGGCTACACAAAGAGGGTCACTAGACTCACGAGTCACTAGACATATATCTGCTGCTGCATTGCCTTGCGATACAATGATCCGATGTTGGCCAGTTTTCTGCAAAAAATCCATTTGGATCCATTCTGATCCATTTGGGCCATGTGTCTTGGTGATGGAAAATGTCCGCCTGCCCGGAGTGGCTTGATGATAGGTGTAGCTGGCACCTGAGCCATGCGAAGCCTGAGCACACCCCGGCCATCCCCGGCCGATGATCTTTCTTGTTGGGGCAAGCACTCGGACCTACCACAACACACTCCATAAAACTCCTGGAACAGTTCGATGATTCAATAGATTTTGCAGTGACAAAATAATTGCTGGACGTGATTCGCGAGCTAGCTTCCTGGAACAACTATAATTCATGCAATCATATATCAAGTAGATTCCAGTAGTAGGTTGCCAGCCGGTAATTCCTTGCACTGTCTGAATTATTGGAAAAACGGACGCTATCGACAAGGTTAGAACTTCTCAATCACAGCTCTGAGCCCAACACGGCATCTCTTTGAAGGAGGGCGGCAGCTGAGGTCAGCTGTAGCGCATGATCCAGTTTGAAGCTATAAATTCCCGCGGGCACAAACAGAACAGTGGCAGGACGAATCGCGCCAAAAACACTCTTGTTTCCGGTTTGACTGGAGTTGCCAGCCATGCGTAGACTCAGTACGGCAAATGTATAGGCCGTATAGGCTATGTATTCTCATTCGGGACCTTTAGTAACTGGGCGGTTACAGGGGGATCACAAAGAGATAGAAAGGATGTGGAAGGAGTCCAGGCCCTTGCTGCATAGTCCCGCTTTGAAATTTCCAGTATTTACAATAGCACCCCCCTGATCCATTTTTCACCCACCACATATCACAAAAGAAATCACACATATAATCACACACAATAAATCAAAGCGTGTTAGTCAAACTTATTTCACCGTTCATCTCATCATGAATCATCTCCGTGCTCATTTGCCATCATCCACCATCTTATGATTCCATCTCAAAGACTGCAGGTAGCCGATTTTGTAGAGAAGCTATATACTTCTACTATAAAATTGGCTTTCCTATGGCTTTCCTAGAGAACCGACCTATTACTATCACCCTCTACAAAATCAAAGCAAAACCCTGCCGTAAGAGAATCAGCTGCCACTAGAAAATCAGAAACCAGGGTGCTCAAATCACATCTTCAAAAATAACGTGAACAAAGGACAACGACTAGAAAATCAAAGGCCTGCATTCAACCAACAATAAACCTTCATCTTTTCTACCGGTACAGCCCATCATGTAGAACATAAAAACTTGTACCCTCTATGAAAATTTGGCTTTGTAGAGGGGTCAACCCCTTTCATGTTTAAGAGGAAATGAAAAGGAGTATCAAATTAAAAAGCTATCATATTCATTTCATCCACCATGCCAAGAACAGGACGGCTTGGGGCTAGGCTAGTGGGGTGAAAATCCATAAACATCAGTCAACTATGCCCCACGGATTTGAGCTCTCAGATTCCTGGCCTGTCATCTCCAGGGTCAGTCGAGATGATGCAAACTTTTTCTGACCTTCAGAAACTGTTCTCAATGCGGCACAAAAACACACTAGAACATCTGAGCATGACTAATCGACAATAAATTGTATCTGTGGCCCATGCAGCCGCTGCTGTGTCTCACCGTACAGCTCTTTGCAAGTGCAGCTAGTGGGATCTGGACCTCAAGCAGTCTTTTGTTGCGTTCGACCCTAGTTTCAAGGACTGGTCCATGACAAAATACAAAACATTCCAGAACTGTAGTTCCATAATGTTCCATAACCCATAACATAAACCGAATTCAAGAAATTCTCACTCATTGCATCTCAGGGGCACATGTATCACTGCTAGTGTTCACTCATGAAAGATTGATTTGATGCCTCGTGAATTGTCAGGGTTCTGAGACCCTACGGCCTTGGAACGGCCTAATTGGATTGCGATGACTCCGATGACGGTACAAAAGCGTCCCCAAGATTCCCACTCCCACCATACGGACAAAGCCTTAGCTATCCGAGGGTATACAACAGGAAATGAACTTAACATGAACGTATGAGCTGAACGGCTTCCATGGCTGACAATGCAACAAGTAGATCAAGTAGCAATTTACAGCAATACTGGCAATACTCCACTTTTCTCCCGATTTGGTTTGAAACTCTCGTGAATAAGAATCGTATACGGGTATACGGTATACGTCAATTCAGAATGTATGGGGTTGATGCGCGAAAATGGTTGCAGTTGGGCCGTTGGGTTTGGGTTTGTACCATTGCTCATTCGGCCTCTGTTGCTTCCTTTTTAGTGTCGGCAGGTGCTGCTTATCACCCTTCTCTCTCTTTCTCTCGCGAGTGCATTTGAATTTGCAGCTTGGTTCGGTGTTTCGTACTTGCATTTCCTCTCAATTTTAGCGATTCAGTCGAACATGACGACCGAGAAGATTACTACTCAAGTGCCTGTAAGATCCAGCAGTGCTTGCCCTGTCATTGAGATCAGGGCGAGAGATGGCACGGTTGCCCAACACCCTGAGGCAACGAGGCCTAAGTCCGAGACTGACAAATCGGGGCAAAAGAACTAAAACTCTTCCCACAATTTATCACATTCATTTGAAATTCATTCTCACCCACGCCCAGCTGGCTTTCTCGCCTGGACCTCATCCTCAACATAGCCTAAGATCTCCCAGAATTGTGGTGTCTGCAAAAGCATGGCCTCGGCCTCGCGGTAGCGACTTTCGCATTTCGTACAAACAGCATTGGTGGATGCATTGGAAACTTATTTGCATCATCTGTTTGGAAGTCACTCTGAGACTCTCAGGTCGAGTGAACAGTGTTGCACACTGAGCTCGGAGCACAGGCTACTCGATGGCTGAGGTCAACCACATGGGACCTCACAAGTTCACCACTCACCAGCTCAAAGCATACTGCAACACAAATAAACAACAAAAACAAATTCAGACAATACAAAAACCAGCCCGGGTTGCATTGAACGTGAGCAACTCACAGCGATTCATCTTTTCAGGGCCCAGCTCTGTCAAGGCCAAGTACAAGTGGGTTTCGCGCCAACGGGCCAATCGGGACATTGCAACAGCCTAAAAGCTCGTTCCATTCTCCCAGCACTGCGAGGCAGTTTTGAAGAGGAAAGTGGAATTAACATAGGAATTCTATTTTGATTTATATATCTATAAATAGATATATATCTATAAATATAAATATATATGGGATCGGGGCGATTTCCGGGCCACATGGAGCTGCTGCTTCAGCAACTTGTCAGGGTAAGTAAGACAAGATGAAGATAATTTAAGTTATATAAATCAATGTTGCTTCAGCCCTTAATGAAGAAACTTGAAGTATTAGTAATGGTAAACCAATGAACTACTTTTTGTATTAATGAAAATAATGATGAAAGATGAATGATTGTGCTAACAATTTCTTACTTGACTTTTTTTGAAAAAATAAAAGTGGTTTGATTAAGTGTTAACATTTAATTTGTAATAATGTTGTGAATATTAAGCGGTTGAAAACATGAAAATTTGAAAATAACAAATTGGTTCTAATGAAAACATCTACGTTCAAAAATGTAAATTTTGCTAAATTTAGATTGAAAAAATGTATTCACTATCAATATAAGTAAATACAAATTGTTATGTNCTAATGAAAACATCTACGTTCAAAAAATGTTAAATTTTGCTAAATTTAGATTGAAAAAAATGTATTCACTATCAATATAAGTAAATACAAATTGTTATGTTAAATGATTTCACATGAGGTAAATACTAGTAATTGGTTTACTTACATTGTTTCAATGTTTTTTATTGCCATTGGATCTGCTTGATTTATTAAGTTTCTTACAATTACAGCCTTATAAATCAATGCTGCTTCAGCCCATTTGATAAGTAAAAACAATGTTAATTTCGAAAAACTTATTACCATTAATTGAAAAACAATGTAAGTAAATCATATTTTTAATTTTAAACCCAGTACATGCATTATCGTTTATTATTCTTAGCATGTTCTTAAATCATATATTAGTCTTTAATTTAGTACTCATTTGCAAATTGAAAAATTTGGCAATTTATTGAAGAATTGCTATTAATTAAGATGAAACTACAATAAACTAATTATGAAAATTTGACCTAATTGAAACAAATGAATTTAATAGAATTAATAATGGTAATGAAAGTATAAAGAAAAACAAGAAAATGTCAGAACACATAATAATAACAGAAAGACACTTGAAAGAAAAAATGAATGAAACAGAGAATGAAGAATAAATAAAATTAAAA
>DF242009.1:43633-55108 GCA_000507305.1 Breviolum minutum Mf 1.05b.01 | reverse complement strand
GTTTTGGCACTTCACCCTTAGGGGCAATAGGGGAAATAGAGACCCTCTCATGGTTTTGGAAGAAAGCAGATATGTGTGTGGATATGTGTTGACATTCTTTGGAGATTGGTTGGTTCATGCTTCAGATGTGATGGTTGCCATGGATGAAAACATGTATGATTAAGAATGTCTTTGGTATATATGGGTACTGGGTAAATAAATGTAACTACCCTCAAACATACAAGTACAATTAATAAATGCAGTCCCATGGGGCCCGGAAACTACCCAGTACCCATATATATATATATATATTATTGATTTTTATGTATAATGTAACATAATGTACTGTATAGTAAATAACATGTCATAGCGATCCATAGCTCTAAATTGCACTTTACATTTCCAAAAACTGAGGTTTCAAACACAGCTTGCAGCCCCGATGGCCACTGAAAGAACCCCACAACCTTCACTATCCCAATCGTGAGAGCTCCACATCCTCGGACTGAGGGAGAAGTCAATATGGATAATTCTGTGCGTCGACGGGGAGCCATATATTGGGTGAGAGCCATTCGTTCCCCAAAACACATCCAAGCTAGATTATCTTAATGGAGTAAGATGCTGTAAGATGGGGCAAAAAATCGACATGACAAAGTAGAACTGGTTTGGCATTTGACATTTGGCAGAGAATTCATCACACAGACCACTAAAAATACATCTTAAGCCCAAAGCCGTAGTGCTAATGCCTGCAGCTGGGACCGACCTTAGGAGACTTGAACGTCCTGGTCAAGCACTTTATGTGNTCCAGTGTGAATCCAGAATTCTGGATCACCTGAAGCTACGGGATTGACAGCATTGCACTCGCAGCAAGCAGCATCTTTTGCTTCTCATCTGCCCCTGACAACCAGTCTTTAACCCTCTCCTGTGCGCCTGTCTACTGAGTCTACTGCACCAGGCTCGGATTCACAAAGCTGATGGCAAACTGGTTCACTGGCAAGCCACCGTGAGTATGCACAACAGGCTCTTCACATTGCTGTTGGGGACAACTGACTGCAGGCTGCCAGCCGTCAGCATTGGTCTCAATGTTGCTGCCAGACACTGCAAACTTCTGAGCCAGCTTCTCGAAAATCTGCACCTCGCGTTTCACCTGCTCTTCCTTGCTGCCCTTGCGGTGAGCTGCTTCAGAGGCAGCACCAAAGCCGAAATGCACCTCCATGTCCAATGTGCGAATCTTGTGCATGTCTCCATTGTTTTCAAGTAGGTCCTCCAACACAGACCACTCAGAGCCTTCCACATCGATCTTCACATGAGTTGAAAGTTCACCTCGTTTGGAGAGCAAATTGGACAGAGACGTGTACTTTCGGCCCTGCACAGTCTCCTCTCGAGGTCCAAGGCAGGTGCGGAATGCATCATAATGAGTCTCATAGCAGTGATGTGGATTTCCCTCACAAGAGCCAGCTGCATTGGGAGCAATCATGGCCAACGCTGGGGAAGACTTTGGATTTTGGAAGCAATCAAAGAGCTTGGTAGGCATGTGAAAAGTATTGCTCATGGTTTCACTCCACAGGTCACGTTGCTCAATGCCAAACGACAATCCTTGGGAGGAAGACTCGCCCTCAAAGGCTGCCATGCACCAGGCAGAGTCGCCGAAAAGCTTGAAACCTTTGCAGCGCTTCTCAGTGACATGAGATGATGGCTTGGCGGCCATCAGGATACGTTCTCCGAGGTGAACGCTCCATGACTGGTTCGTCTTGTAAGGCCACACTTTTGCAGCTGGCAGGCATGGGATGCCTGTGCGGGAAGATTGAGGGCAGTAAGGTGCGCAAGAAGGCTTGCACACTCTCGTGGCTCCGTACTTGCTTGGATCTTGGACCTTGATGGCCAATCCCACTGACACCAAGACAGCAAAGAGCTTCATTCTGGATGTGTCTGGCCGAACTCCGCAAGTGCTTGGAAAGCTTCGTTTGGGTGTTGCAACTCAAGCTTGAGCCGCACGCTACATTGGAATCAACTTTAAGAATGTATGGTGTAATTCACACATGGCAATCTAATGTGCATTCTTATGGCCTCTTTGTCATCTGTCTGCAATGGCAAAAAGATCCAGAGGAATAAAGGAATCTTGCAGATTCTTTGTATATCATTCTATATTCATTGCAGTATATACTCTGAAAATGCAGAACAGTAGGCTGGCAGTCTAAGAGCATCTGAAGAGCTTGCATGGCGATATCCGCTCACACTTCTGCCAAGTAGCAATCATTGCCTTCAGTTCTCTTAGTTTATACATGGCTCCACGGAGCAAGTCGCATTCCGATGTTCACTGAGCTGAAGACTCATTTGGGTGCCATACTGCTCAGTTGCAAGGCCCACCTGTCGCCATGGCTCACATCTATGGGCAGCGGATGAACTGGAGACCAAACTTGCAGTCTGGAACTTCCATGGTGGGGCCTCCTGCTCCACCATAAGCATGAGTCGATTCACTCGATCCTGACAAGTCACATCCTTGAAACGCTTTGCGTGTTGTCGCTTCTGAAGTATAGCCTGCCTGTGTGCAGCGGGGAGAACAACCATGCTTTTCGCGAGACCGAAGGACACACCTGTAAAACACTGCAAAGCAAGAACACAAGCTGCAATCCTGGGTTGGCAATCCCGGGTTGAAGTTCCATGCCTATTTGCATCTTTTTCTATCCTGGCTCTGTGTTCTGGGGTCATGTGGGGTCCCTAATTGTCGTGACTCAACCTACTCTGCTGGGGTTCTGGCGCGGCGTGCGTTACCTTAGGTGAGACCGTTGCTGCTCCTGTTCCCCACTTTGCCGTCGATTGGACAAATGCTAGCTAATCCTATAGAAATGAAATACGGGAAGAAGAAGAAAACTAAGAATCTCAACGATACGGTTACTATCTGCTACTATCCGCTTCTATCGGCTACTTACCTATATATATATATATACAGTAGTTGATTCTAAATTATCTATTGGATAGAAGCGGTAGCTTGGGAGAGCGAGAGGTCCCTGCACTGTACTTGGTTGGACCAAGCTGCTAGAGAAACAATCTTGAATACTGGCCAGCCACTCTCCAACAGGAACATCCACCGCACAGCCTGCGTCATCGGTTTGAACACGTTTGAACGATTTTACTGTAACCTGTAGAAAGAGCTCAAGAACAACTTTCAGGACTGAACTAAACTTGAAGCTTGATATTGCAATACTACTCCGCAGTAAGGCAACTGCAAAGGTTTGGAACTCTACTAGTCATTGCATTGTGAAGACAAAAAAAGGTGTCGTTTTCCTTTAGCGCACCACAAATGCACTAATGCTTTGGCCTTGAATAGGGAAAGCCGCGTTGAAAGAACATTTGGCCTTGCAACTCATGATATGTCTCCCTCTGGGACTTGGCGGTCCCGCTGGCACACATCAACCAATTCTTGATCTTGAGTCTTGGGAGACAATTCGGAAGCAGGTCTTGCCAAGTCTTGCGCATACGCTGGCTTCACGACAGAGGGCATGAGCAGTATGAACAAAAGATTAGCAAACAAATGCAAACAAAATAAATTTGGTCAAGTATGGTCAAGTAATGTCAAACATATCCATACTGCACAAGTGTTCCTTTTCATGCTCTGTCTTCGGCCTGCTCCAGAGTGGAGGATCCACCTTGTCTGAAAAACAGATCGGAGCAACCTCGGCCCAACTGCTATCACAATGAAATCCCCCAGTCGAACCTCATGGTCAGATTTCTTGCACCGATATTCGGAACATTATTTGATCAAGCACATCTCAAATGCAAACACTGAGCTTTCCACGTCCAGGGAATGGTTTGCCAAACTGCCTGGGACAGGAATTTATTTCAAAATTCATATGCGCAGGTGGACAGCACACAGTTCAGGCATTCAGAGTTTGCATTCACTCGAGGCTTCCACTCTCTTCCACATCCTGGCCATGCTTGTGCCAGAAACATTATATAGAAATATCAGGTGGCTGGTTTCCCAATCTTTTAAGTGCTTCCTGAAATGACCCAAGGAAATGCAACTATGCATCCATGGAAGGGACATGTCAAGAAGGATGCAACTGATGAAGCGCTCGCTGCCTTCCGAAACATGCCATGACCGCGACTGTCTACAAAGAACCTCAACGTGCGAGGAAGTCTGGCAGTCTGGTCGAAGAACATCCAAAATTCAGGTGTGTGTGTGTGTGTACGGCGCAGCAAACACTGCCAAGGTGTGGTACTTCATCCACAATTCAATGACCCAAGTTTGATGCGACTGATTTGCAATGGATAGCAGTAGCAGTCGTACATAATGCATCATAATGCTATGCTATGTGGTGTCTGGGTTTCCTGCACCATGAAGAGCTGAAGTGTGACCTCAGAATTCGTGGTAAGATTGATTCGTAAGGACTTCACGTAAAATACGTAAACACCTGTTCGCTTTCCCTGACTGAAAACCATCATAGTGCTGCCAAGCTACGTGACCAATCAAACACCCTGGGACCTGCACCCGGTTGCATTCGCAATGGACAAAACAGGCTTGCACATACAAATCAACAAACGGAAATTTGATGAAATTTGTATAGATTTGTGACAAAGCAAAAACATGCATCATATCATCATTTTCTTCAGGCTGGAATAGAACTGATGACATCTAAACTTAATGTACAGTACATTAGCTGTTTCATGGCTCACATGCTAGGGCTGCTAGGACTGCCATGGAAGTGCAAGCCTCTTCTGGTGCAAGAAGGTGATGGGCGAGGAGCATTCGGAATTTGGAGATCCAATCTTTGCGCCTCAGAGCTAAAAGATGCGTCAGCTTAGTATATGGGAATGAGAGGAGTCAGGTTCACACCCCATATTCAAGGTGAAGTCTCCGTGCTCCGCTTCGAAGGCTATCTTGTCCAATTGCCTTAACCGCGGAGAGCAGCGTTTCAGTGTGACTTTCAGTTGCCCAGCTTTGATTCGGTCAAGCTGAGATGCTTGTGCAGCTGAGATGCTTGTGCAAGCCTTGGAGAAACCCATCGCCAGAGCCTTCTCTGGCATAGACCTGAGGGCACAGATTTCAACTTGTTTTGCCAAGTTCGATTTAAGCTGTACTTTTTTTCATCTTTTTTCTGGGTTTGATCTGTTCACATGCTGTGATAAGCTCCTTGCAAGTGCCTTCCACATGTGTTCCCGCATGGTCAGCCAATCGACACTGCCAATCTCCAGGGAACGCATTTTCTCACAGGACCTCGAGAAATTAGCGCAACTTGTGCCGATGTGTTGAAGCCAGAAACTCACTCGGGAGCTGGCAAAAGCCTGCGAATCTGAGAAATGCAGCTCACATTCTCCTGCACCAAGCAAGGCAATCAAAGTGGTCCGTGAAAATGCACATCTACATCTCCACGACTGCGAATGTTGCAGTAATTCTCTATAAAGCATGGAATTGGGAGTTCAAGCCAAGAGAAGTATCAAGTGCCTTGAGCATCTCACACAAGAATGTAATGCAATGTCAGTGTTCACACTACATTTAACACCATGACTATATAATTATCACACTGTTGTCACTACCGGTATCATTTCAAATCTAAAGCTATCATCCAGAGACATCCAGTGACCACATCTTCGGATTGGCCTTCGAGAGAGTGCAGCCCCAAGGCTCTTCCTTGCAAAGAGATCTGCATATTCACAGCACAAGCATATGGCTTGTCTCAAAGCTGCAGTTGCGCCATAAATTCATGGCAACATGGAGCAGCACTCGGCTCAGCCTCGTTCAGTTGAAGGACCTCGCCGGCATGGCCTGTCCCACACCCACCCACGAACTCCTAAAACCCTCACAAATGCAGACACGCAGAGCTTTCCGCAAATGACTGCCACCTATTGCCCCTAAAAAGTGCAACGAACGTGATGTCCACATTCCTACAACGATTTATAAACCTCTAATGCATGTAATGAAAACTGATAGCAAATGGAATCAGGAAACACTAATTGGACAATGCAACGTGTTTCCGGTTGTGATAACAACGATTTAGAGAGAAAAGGAGTGGCCCAGAAGCGGTAGTCCCTCTCGAATAGAAATGTGTATTAAGAACTATATAACATATGTATGTGCGCGCGCGTGTGCATGCAGTCTTTATCATACCTCAAGGTGAAGAGAACGTACGTGCACATTCAGATGCACAAGTAAACAAAAAATATGTGTATATATATGTATATCATTAATTAAACTAGGTAAATGCATCAAACTATAGCCAGGACACATCCACAAGATAGCTTATACAGACTTAAACATCAATTCAAGCTACTCAACAGGTCATGTCATGTAGCACACCCCGCAGGATCAGCAGTATACTCATTACATTGCATCGCATTTGATTACAATACATTGCACTTACTACGGATAGACATCATGTGCAGTTCCAGAACACTACTTACTACTAGAATTACATTACGCAATTAACTTTCCACTACCTTCATCATTGTTCATCTACATTCCCCCTGAATTTATCGCATTCTTTTACTGACAACATGACAGTGTGGTACACCACGCACATCTTGATGGCGCAACATGACATTCCAAGGCATGCCACGAACAGAAAAATCAGAAAACATACTTCAGTCCAACTCCTATCTCAACATATCAGCGTAATTAGTCCTTACAGTATTGTTGATTGTGTAATGATGTGCAATGAATATCAACATAGTAGACATGTGCTGCACTCTTCCATGGGATTCAAGATGCAATGACAAGAGCGCCGTATTCCGTGATGCGCATTCCATCTCTGACTGTCTGTTGGTTTTCTGGAAGTCTAGCTTCCCCACCACTTTTAAACTCCCGCCGCCTGATGCCAATTTGCGAGCAACCTGGCTGCGGCCAACGCAACACCTTAGCAGAAACTGCTATAATGGTCACAAGCCACAGAGTGAAATTCAGACAGAAAGCTGCAAGAAACCTGAGGCCGCGTCTTTTCGCAATAGTGTTCGTGGAACCTTTCTATGAAGAGCTCCAATGCTTCACACAGTGATTTCTCTTTGTTGTAGTATAATTAATCTAGTGCCAAACTCCGGTCCATTTGCAGCAAAGGAGCTGGACACTCATCACTGGATGCATCTTCCAGCCATTTACGCAAAACCTGGGGGCTCTTCCCCTACGTATCATGAAGTGCTTGTTTATCGGATCAAAACCATCCTGATCCTCAACTACTACACACCTTCGAAGAGTTTGAAGCACCTTGGCTCCAGGCACATCAGAACCACCTACTGCTTCCTGCCGTCCTAGAAGAAGCAAATGTTTACGTACTTGGCAATGATTGACCCAACCAAAAAGTCGCAGGATGTCGGGGGCCTTGTGACATCAGCGACCATGGGGACAGCCTGCCATGGTTCAAAGCAACGCTGGGAAAGCCGCAAACGTATGAAGCCATAACATATTCTGCGAACTGCGTTGTCAATTGGTCTTATTTTCAATCCGTCAGTCGGCTGGTCCTGTGTCATTGAGTCATGAGATATATAAATAGTGGAATTTTGGTTCCGTCAGAATAAAACAGTAAAAACATGTAAAAAATTAAAACACTATAAAGCAAGTTAATCGCTTTTTCCGACCTTCTTTCACGCGGTTCCTGGGGCGGACCAGTGCAACTCAAACCTGGGTCTACTTCCGGCCTCTTGCCCTTTGACCGTTGTAAGCCCTGCCCTGAAGAACAAAGGTGCAAACACCAAGTGCATTAGGCACCATCGAATGTGAGCTTCAGTAAAATGTCGCCGAATCAAATGGTATGGCATCAAAGCATGAAACGCAGCAGTAGAACAATCATATTGTGCAAGAGTTCCTCCATGGCGAAGCTTGCCTTCTGCCCGAGCTAGTTCGATCCAGTCAGGACGAAGAAGCACTTGGCGACGCACCTGCCACACATTTACCCACATGGTTCCCGTAGATACCAGTACTAAGCAAAATTAGTTCCCTGTTCTGTGCCAACAACCCCACACAGAGGTCTTACAGTACTCACTACCATCTACTATCTACTATCCACTATCCATTACTCACTATCCACTATCCAATCGACTACCTACCACCGACTACAGACTACCGACCACCTTATCACTACGACTACTACTACTACTACTACTACTACTACTACTACTACTACTACGACTACTACGACTACTACGACTACTACTACTACTACTACTACTACTACTACTACTACTACTACTACTACTACGACTACGACTACGACTACGACTACGATTACGATTACGACTACGACTGAATAGACTACTACTACGACTACGACCACCACCACCACTACTAGTACTTTGGCATCTTTGCTTCAATGGTAGAGTGTATGCCTACACTTTGGCCTACATTGGAAAACACCAGATATATTCAGCAATGATTGACCTTCAAACCCATGTCAGTGAGGCATGACCGACTCAAAGAAAAGAAGATGACCATCAAACACTGAACATCACTGAACTATATATATATATGCCTGTGTCCTGCTTTGTCATCTATAACCTGCTAGAATTTCGACGATCTATATTCGCCCTGGTACAAGTGGCTCACCAAGTGTTGCTCCTATGTGAAAGGATCTGAAACAAGATATAGGCGCGAATAGAGTGGAATGATGCTACATTGCATCTGCCTGTAGCTGTAGCTGGGGTATGTCGGAAAAAATAGGGGAAGAAATGTGAAGGTCTGGAGAAGCAACGAGTAAGATTCAAACAGCCAAGAAGGGAAAGTCCAAAGCCAATGTCAGAACAAGAGCGTTTGAAGGAACGTCAAACAGTACATGTCTCTACTCTACACTCATGACTCCGAACGATGGCAATTGCAGTATTGCAACAGGGAAGCTTGGATCAAGACGAAGAATCTGTTTAGCCCAGGGAGTTCTACTTTGTATGTATATTTATATGTAGTTTTTCGTTTCTTTAGTTCTCATGTTTCATCACTGCAGCATGTTTGCCGCCATCTTTGCCCTTCCTAGCCTGAGCCGTGGCAGTTTTTGGCCCCAACACGAGGAGGAGCTTGATGCATGGCGACTCGGTCCAACTCTCCAACTGGAATCTTGGAAGTAGGTGAAACCCACTAATTCATACTAATTCGGTCAACATCACCATCGTGCCCGTCTGCCTGCAACTTGCTATTACGTACCTTCGCCAACTACAAGTATACCTTGCCCAAATCATCCCAAATCCAAAGCATCAAATAATCATAAACATATTATATATATATATATAAAAGAAGCAAATGTTAATGATATGACTTGATGGGAACTATTGTAACTATTGCAGCATTCGCTTCTATGATCCGCCGCCTTCGGCAATCTTGGAGACTTTGAGACTCATTGAGGCAGCGTACTGACAAGGCAGTGCGATCTGAGCCCTCGCTCCCAGGCAGGATGTGAAGCACCTTGGGGCTTTCTCTCACAAAGGACTGTTTGGAGGCTTGGGGTCAGCTATCCCATTCAAAATGTTCAATCCATACTCTTCTTCAAGGTGGGCAAAAATCCCCTAAGGCATTGAACCACCAAATTAAATCGTTGAAAGCAGCATTGACAGCAAGGGCTAGAAGCATCCATCTGGGGCTAGAGCCACGGGGGCACCCTTTATGTGCTATAAATTGTTGCCGTTCGTCTGAGTTGAAGACCACAAGCAAGGGTGAGGATTGACAAAGTTGAACTGGACCTACATTCCAAATCATTCCAAAGTGCAACTGTACCGTATGACATCGGTGGTGGCTTGCATGACAACGAATCATGAATTGGAATGAAAGTGCCATGCGACTCCGGCACGACATCGAATGGCATCATAAAGCCAACGACGCTTTGATACTCGCGATGGCCTAATTGCGTGGAGCTCCTTCGCGTCCTCAGCGATTAGCGCGAATGACAATTAGACTCCAACACCTCACATTGCTCACCCATGTTCTGTCATGAAACAATGAGTGCGGATCCTTCATCAATGTTACTCGATGTCCACACTGCTCTGGTTGTTACTTCTGAGTGCAGTGTCCTTTAGTACGGCTACAAACTGTGTCCTGCTTGTGCTTTTCAGTGATACCATCTGGTGGTGAAACCTGACAGGCATCACAAGCCATGCACAACACCAGGAATTTCATGGCGGAATTCCAATTCCAGCACCCACATCCACACTCCCAGGCCTTCCGAAAACATTCAGCACATGTGCTTTCCGAGAGTTGGCCACGCCACTTAACCTGGTGCGAAGAGGCGCAAAAGGTGCCCATTGCCGATGTGCAGACAGATGATATGCATTTTGTTGTAAGGTCAGTACACAAGAGTTTGTTGCAAAATGCTGTAACAAGATAGTACAGTCATCCTTGGGGCGGTAATTTTTTGTATAGTCAGCAGGAAAGACTTTTCATTTCTTCTGCTGAGTATTCCTGTTGAGCAGAGGTCACAGAATAAAATCGACGCTGTCACTATGGTGGGAAAGTGAGCTCAAAACCTCAAAAACCCCTCAAAAAAAAAAACAAAACACCCAAAACTGCAGACACCATGGATAAAAATATCTCTCTAGGCATGTAGTGGGCCCCATGCGATCTGCAGTTTTAGTTTTGTTTTTTCTGTTTTTTTCGGCTGTCCTTTTGCTGGGACTGATAACACGGCCAAATGGTTTGAGACTTCGAGATGATTTGAGGACCCTGCAACGCGCCAGAACTCCAATGGAGCAATGCTGGAGCTCTGTGGCGGCTGCCCCTTGGACAATTTGACAATACCAAGGCGTGCCAGCTGCCGAAGCGACAACAAAGCACATGCCAATGCAATCAAAGGAAGGAGAAGCAGGGCATGACTATCCACTTGCGTCTGCTCTCATGACTTCTGCCCCGAACCATTTGAGTCATCTGACCAAAAAAGCTGCACCGCCATGAATGGACCACACAAACGTCCTGATCAGGAGAGCAAAAGGGAATGCCACACAAATCAAAATAGCCACTAACTAATGAAAATGCAATGGACTTTATGTGGGAATGGATGCCTGCTTCATATTACAAACTCCTCTGACTTTCAACAAGTGTTCTAGAGGCTCCTAAGCCTCCACAAGTTCCGTTCACTTTTGAATTCTGGGCATCCCTTCTGCGAGACCTGCGTTTGGAAAATGTTCGCCTTGAGGGCAGGCCACTGCAGCAGCAACGCCTCAGCCCGGAAGCATCTTCTGCTTTCAAATGGCAACACACGCGTCATCAGTAGAACAAAACACATCGTCCTATGCGTCTAGTGCATGTCTTTAGAGCCGATAAAAATAGAATCAAAATCAGGGGCAAAAAAAGTGCAAACCGTATGCAATATAACCTGTGGGGGGGGGAACGAAAGCCAGACTTTTTTCGTGCTGTTCCAACGTCGGCGCGATGGAAACTCCAGGAGGGTACGCCCATGAAAATGGCGATCAATTTCGGCTTGAACAACAACAACAACAACAACAACAACAACAACAACAACAACAACAACAACAACAACAACAACAACAACAACAACAACAACAACAACAACAACAACAACAACAACAACAACTAAC
>DF242009.1:13598-43183 GCA_000507305.1 Breviolum minutum Mf 1.05b.01 | reverse complement strand
ATTCTCACTTCGTTCGCAAGGTGAAACTACGCCTAGCCTACCGGCTGGCTTTCGTAAAAACTACGCCTAGCCTACCGGCTGGCTTTCGTAATATACACAAGTACATAATCAATTTTGTAGTACGCATTCGTATGCTACAATTGCATTCATCTGCATCCTGTAGTCTCGCTGTGGAGCTCATCCAGCCGGCAATTGCGCGTAGAACTGTAAAGTGTGCAAGTGGCGGAAGAGTGACTTCGGACTAAGACCAGAGATGACCATGTGTGGACAAACAGCCAGGCTCTTCTGGCTAATGGCAGCAGCCACCAAGGGATGTTTTTTCTTCTGGCTGCTCAATTATGAGAATTATGAAAATTATGAAACTAAACTACAAATTGGTGGCAACTAAGAAGGCAACATTACTACAAGTAGACTGCAGCGTGGGTGGGGTCAGGCCCAAAGATTCCAAAGTTCGAAGGTAACTATACTTGGGAACATAGTAAAACAAGCTGTGCGGCGGAAGACTTCATCCGGTTGACCTTGAAATTGTGTTTGTTTAGAATTTTGATATGTAGTGCGACATATTTATCATATAGATTATACATATGTATATATATATATATATCGTCTAAGAATGTCTAAGATCTCCATTGCCTTCCTGAGTAACAGGCACTTGAGCATCTTCTGCGGGGTAGGTGGGCCTTGGGTTGTGGGCAATAAGGTGCACTGGTACACTTCAAGCTGCTTTAACAACAACTGGGGCATATCTTCCCAGAAGCACCAAAGTCACCTTACTTGCCTCTCCACAACAAGTGACTACACCTACTTGAATTCTACATTTCAGGGCGTTACGGCTTTACCCTCCAACCTCAGTTGCCCTGTCAGCTCGGCTCTTTCCCTCCACGCTGCATCTAGAGTCGCTGCTCATTAACAGCACCCTAGACAAGTGCAGACTCAGAAAGCTATCAGGGAAACACCTCCCACAAATGCTTCTGGGAGATGGCCTTGTGTGCCTTGTGACTTTGTCTCCCACGTTCCACATCCACGCATGGCACTTGATGGCCTGTCAAACATTCATGGCCTCGCTCTGAGCCTGTTTGCCGAAGACGGTGCCAAAGCGAGATCCAAGACCGCCGAGACCACCAACCAAGCCACCGGCCTGGAAACAAAGATGTAGCAATTTCGGCCGAAAACATCTGTACCCAAGTGATGGTGAAGCGGCAAGATTCAAGAACGATGTCTTGTGTGATGACTCCCTTTGCAGCATGTCCCAGCCAGTATCTTGAAAAGGTTAGGGGCCTGATGTTTTGGTAAGTTCTCAGCGTGAAAGTTTTCAATGCTCCCCCATGAGTAGTTGGGGGACGTCTTCACGAGTCATGCGGTACCATAGTCATGCAGTACCATCTAACGTCTCGAAAACAAGAAGCTGAAAAAAGCCTAGAGTGGTGTTGAGTTTTGGCTGTATTTGAACGTATTTTGGTCATCTGTTATCATCTGTTGCTTCATGCGGGGCCTGCTGCATCAGTGACTGAGGCCGCATCTCGGCTTTTGCACGGGGCTCCAACCGCAGCCTGCAGACAATGTGCGACTCATCTGACTATGGGATTGATCGTACAGTCTTGAGGCATTTTGATGCTTTGATGTGTTCATAATTCACATTCTCGGACACACCGACTTGAGCCTGGCCTGTCCAGATCTGACCTTGCAGTGACATTCCTTACGCAAGCGAACAAAGCTGGTTTGCCTGAACATTCTGCAGAATATCCCAGTCTAACTCCTCCTCCTACCGACCACAAAGTTCCAATCTACCTACCCTACCACTCTAGTATGATCTAGTGATTTTAGTAGTGTCAGCAGGAATCGTCTCAAGTACAGTCCAGTACTCCAGGGACTCCAGGGCCTCATGCCTCACCCACAGCAAATCAAGGCAAGACACATCGCTACAGGCAGCAAAGGAAAGCGAGGCAGAACCGGCCGCAGCGGCGCTGTGTAGCTGGTCTGGAGCTCGAATCCCTCATTTTCATTGCCTGCGCTGCCTTCAGCTGCCCGCGGTCAACCCAATGTCAACCCAATGTCAACCCATGTTAACCCCCCCACCTACCATTCTCTCCACATCTTGTGCTATGACAATCTGCGATGGTCCATGGTTCCAGCCTGGAGCAGCCAAGCCTTGTTTGCCACTGCTATTGGATCGCGTGACTCCAGGCTGCGCCTGGGACTGGAACCTGAACAAAGAATGTCCAAATCAGCGAAATTTGAAGAGTAAACTAAACTTGCACAAAGCAAAAGGTACAGTAAACGAATTCAAGTGCGCGAGTTTGCGCTCAATTTTCATGTGCCAAGTCGCCCATGCAACTCATTCTGAAAGAAGGGCGCAAGTAACACTTTGGTCTCCTGCACATGATTGTTGACCGATGCTTTCCTGAGAGTTGCAGAGTTGCGTTCCAGGCGTGTGCACATTCTATGATGGCAAACTAGTCTAGCTTTGCCCTGCAAGCAGAACAGTCACTGGTTTTGCATACTGAAGTGAGGTGGGAGGGCCAGGAATATGGCTGCTCCAAGCTTAAACTTGGCTCCCTTACAGTAGTCAACGCAAAGTAAAAGGTCATAAGTCATAATCAATAGAAAGGGATTGGTATAAAACCAACTTCAATCCAAGCATTGCCAAGCATCAGCAAATCCTGGTACAGCACTCTATCCACTGGGTCTGAGAAAGCAATCGATTCCTTAGAGCTAAAACTTTCCGGCTAGCATATGACATGTGAGATAAGAGTTGCTATGAATCAATCAAATCAAACATATCTATGTCAATGACTATATAGATACATTAGATGGTACTATCAGCTGGATTCTTTGTAGTGAAATATTCTGTCTACATATAGTTCAGTTTGTTTCACTATGTTTCATTTGTATGAGACCGCCGCATCTTGTCACATTGACTGTAGAAACGATAGGGTACGCAACATTTTGAAGTGAAAGACACAAACATGACCCAATACCAGAAACATGGAAAACACAACCTAATTGACTCAGAAGGAACGACTTCTATAATCTCAGTTCTGCCAGGTATTACTGCAGTTTGCATGTTTGTGCACGACAAAGACCCACGCGTGTAATGCCATGTCACAGTTTGGGAAAGCAGCCCTCGCAGCATCTCCAGTGCAGCATTGCCAGGCGAGGCTGCCGCTGAGAGCGCTATACGTAGAAAGTTTAGGTCCTCAAGCAGGAGCTCTGAGATGTTGGAATTTCCAGGGAACTCTGATGGAATGCACAAATGGTTCCAAGGCATAAAATCGTATGCAATTGGCGCAGTAGCAACACCAAGCTCTTTGTGCAGGCCAAGGAGCAAACAGCCATTGCAAAAGGTGTGACATTCCTTGCTCAACAAATGGGACTGGAATTGACTGGGATGGGAAACGTGCGACAAAATGTTCAAATCGTTTCAATGTGGCAAGACCGGGCCTGACCGCTTCAATCGGGCCAGGTCAGAAGGCTTGTCCTCAAATGTTTCCACGTTAGAAAGCTTCGTGCTACAACTGCGTTGACTCATGATTTATCCTCTCACTTCAAGACAAAATCCATGGTGACGTATAGTATAGTGATTATAGTGATGCTTCTGACCTACAGCATGCAAAAGCAAGTCTTGCTGAAGATTATCTGAAGCCAAATGCCTACAGTACCCTGCGGCCTCGTAAGCTGCAGCGAAGCACTCCGCCAAGGCCGCCTTCAAAGCAGCAGCTGCCGCATGCGCATGGCCTGGCGGATACTGAGACGGGTTTTGCCCAATGCGGGAGGATCCTAATCTCCTAATCTCCTAATCACGTCCACCGCTTCAAACACTATTCAAAGCATGACGTGATGCTGCATTGCTGCCAGCCTGTCAACTTCGCCGATGACAAACTCTGAGCAGCAAAGGCCAACCGCTCAAATACAAAGGCTGAAGACTGAATGGGAACTGCGACTGACTTTGCCTGCCACGCATTGAGAAGGAAAGTCAAATAGAAATGGGGGTTGATCTACTACATCTACTGCAAATTCTTTTTCAAGGGCCAGCCATCTTTGCGGAGGACAGTTCCCTTTGCAGAACTTTCACGAACTCCATGTCGAACTTTCGCAGACATCGTCTGAGTATCAAACATGCCCTTTACATGAGCGACGGGCAGAATTCATTCTGCAGCAGCTGCGCCTCACCCTCCCGTGCTGGAAACTTCGCACTGCCCCAGCCACAGGCAGGACCTGCCAGAGCAGGGATTGCAAACAGTATCCAGCATTATCAAAAACATGATCAAACATTTCATCTGTCTTCATTCGTCACAATCAAGGTTCAGACCCACTTCGTCGTCGGCCAATTTCCAGAAGGAGCCAAGTGTTGCCACAGGCTCCCCAGCACTGACCACCACCCTGACCAAAGATTCAGACAAACATCGAGGCCCTCAAGGCAAGTCGTACAATTTCCTCTGTGGGAAGCAAACTCTTGCATGATCCAAAGACCGCAAAGGCCAACTTTGAAGGCAAGAATGGAAGAAAGCTGCCTGGCCCATGTGCAATTCACCTCCTCCACATGCTGCTGCAAGAGCGTCGTAATAGCAGTCGCCTGACAAGAAGAAGGGAGGCTTGACTGGGAGTACACTTGTTTGGATCACAAAGAGGCGGGACTTGGCGGGAGTAATGCGGAAGATCAATCGGAATGGCCGGGCCTTTGCTGATAAAGCGGCATCTCCCGAAGTTCTTGCAGCCTGCAAAGCAGTGCCTGCAAAACGATAAAAATATTCTGAAACTCTGCAGTCGACGAAGAAACCATAACAAACCCATGCTCAAGCCATGCCACCCACAGTCAGGATGTCGGAAATATTTTGCAAAAACATCCAACGCAAAAAGCAGGACCAGACTGTCCTTGACTGTAATCTTTCCTACCAACACCCTACATCCTTGGCACTGCTCTTGAGCACGAGCCACTGCACTTGCAGCGAAAAGTCAACGCAATCAGCAATGCCCAATCAGAAACGATTTCCCTACAACCCTTGAACTCCGCTCGTGAAATGCTCCGAGCCACACACTCCAGAAAAGGCTTTATATACTACGCGAAATGGGACAAGAAACTTCTGGGACAACCACCGAGTTAATTAAGATCAGAAATCACAATTCCTTCAACACATCTTACTCCAATTTCTTTTCATGGTAATGCGTTGTAACCTGTTGTAAGCGTGAAAATTCCGAAAGCCCAGCAGCTCGCCTAATCGTGTACCCTTGTCACAGTCCATTGCTGCCCTTGCAAGCAAACGAATAGACTTTCTATTGCACAAATGGGTTTCCAAGCTTGGAATCAGAGCTACAAAGATCGGATGAACGAAGCACAGAAAGGTCCATGTATGTCGATGTATGACAACTTGTGAGTGGCCGGTGGCTTTGGCTTGTTGATCCTTCGTAAAGTGCATTGAGTTTGAAACGCGAGATGTCCAAATCACAAAGCTTTGCCAAGGTTCAGAAGCACTTCCAGGGCGAGAGCTCCGTTGATGGCTGCGCGTTGCACTTTCCATGACGGAACCTGCACGCTGAGACTGTATGTGAAGGGAAATGAGAATAACCTGCAACCGTCCATTGACATACTGTATATTGTATTGGTACCATTACAAGTAGGTCCAACAAATGGTATTGATATGTATTGATACCATTAGGTCTGATAAGACATCGAAAGCAGAGCACAAACGTGCAAGCACCAGTCCCTCAATGAGCAAATGAATCTGGCCACAGACCCTTCTGGTAGGGAACAAACCTATGCCGTGCAATCGCTACCACCTATAATACTACTGTAAAAAAAAACTGGAAAGTCCACTTTCAAGCGCCCATTCAGAAGGTTGAGGCAAAATTCAGTTGGTCGGGGGCTGACAGCCATGGGAATTGCTGCACATCAAGGTGCAAAAGATCTGCAAACGGCTCTGCAACCGCATTTTTTGCACCAAGATTTGCGGTTTGTTTTGCTGTTTTGCGCTTCCAAGCGCTTTCCAACGCCTTCCTGCTTCTCTGCTTTCCCTTGCAGGACCAGCAGTCGTAACGGAACATTGACAGAGCCCTTGTACTGATGATGCCCACAGCTCAAAGCATCATTGGCAAGTCATTGGCGCAGTCGGAATGGTCAAATTGCTTGCGGTGCTACACCTGAACATAGCTGCTGATCTACAGCAATGCTATTGTCCCTAATCATCGTTATGATTGGAAAGGAAAGAATGCAAAATCAAAACAACATCCTCGTATGTTGCTTTTCTTTCTTGGTTGACTGGATTTGGGGGCGCCGGCCAATATGGCACGAGATACCTGGCTGATTAGAGCATTGACCAGTGCACTGGGAGCCCACAAAATTACGATGAAAGAAGACATGGAACTTGCTTAGCAAGCTCATGATGTCATCATACTCTTCCCACGAGACTGCAGCTCTGCGCAAAGTGGCAGCATCCTGCTTACAGCAAAAAGATAAAGAATGGCAGAGAAGACCTCTAATTGTGCGCACCCCCAATTCCAGGCATCTTCTCTCCTTTACATGCAATGAATGCATCCGGCCGAAACAACTTCAAGTAGTGGGTGGGGTTGCGGGTCTCTTGATTTTTCGGTCTCTGAAAGACATGATATCAGATTATCATGATATCATGGCATCGAAACTGAATCAGGTGGGCAGCACTGGGCCTGCAAACAAAACTAATGTGGATAGATGTAAAATGATTTAAATTGAAGATGATGCATGGCTGCATGGCCTTAGTGGCATGTCCACTTCTCATCGTGGCCTCCCTATTCATGAGTATTGTGTTGCCAAGGCAATCACACAGGTATCGTACATGCATCATTCAGTTCAAATGCATCTGCATGACGTTGGAATATTGAAGTTCAACAGCATTGATATGAACACATGTCGCAGAATCACAATAGTCACTGTGGCTGCAGGCCAACCTTGGTCCTTTTGTGCACCCATTTTGGCGTGGGAGTGTGATTGTAGATGACAAGTCTTCGGAGCTGCTTTGCAGTCCAGAAGCTTGTCACTGCGGTGAAAAGTGAAGGTTTGCCAGGCCCCATGAGCATGTCCAATGTGAGGTTTGAGCAAACACAAATTTGGGTGAAACAATATCTTGGGTTAACATGAAACGTGAGCACCGACGCTGGTTCGCCTGCGCGAGACTATCGGTGCACAGACTAGGGGCAAAGCTAACGCCTAAAAGCATTTACACTCAATTAATTCAATGCAAAACTTTCGAGACTCTACACGGCAAATCCGTGGTTTGTCTGTGTTGGTCCCTTCTGCGTTTTCAGTAGAGTTGACAATTGTTCCTGCAGCTCGCCACACCCTGGGACCCTGCTGCTTGGACAAAGGGGCTACTTGGATCTAGCAAATCCCAAAACGATCTAAAGGCATGAGCCGCTTGGGCATACAAGAAGATGTCTAAGAATCTCATATGTATATATATATATACTTTTTTTTACAGTATATATCAAAAGATTAAGGTCGTCACGACCTGTCAGCTTTTAGCAACCAGATAGTGGCCTAGCCTATGAATGAAATAAGCTATGCTATCTCAATGATTCTCAATGCACACCTTCTTTCCATAGCTTAGCTTCTTTTCCATTCTTTTCCATCTTCTGCCTCGTGAAAACCCACAAAGACAAAGCTTAGGCCCGACCCTGTCCTTCATGACCTGCAGGGTCTCTTCTACGTCTTTAATTGCTACCTTGGTGATCTCATTCTCAAAGCCCATCTTCGCTACATCCAGGCTTTTCCTTCAGTGCCAGAAAAGAACAGGCAAGAGAAACAAACACGCCACAGCCCACTCCTTGCATCGCATTTTACATCACCACTGGTTTGAGCCAGCACGTTGAATGTTGAAAGAGCAGCGCACGGCACAATATCTTTTTGATGAGCGCTAATCAAAAACATGTAATATGAAATGATGATATACCATCAGACTATACAATATCATATCAAATCGATTCAAATCGTTGCATTTCAAACCTGCAATGCATTGCCACCAAAGCTTCGCTGGACCATGCAAGCGCATACAACCTAGTTGGTGGTTTCAACCCATCTGAAAAATATTAGTCGAATTGGATCATTTCCCCGAATAGGGATGAAAATAAAAAATATCTGAAACCACCACCCAGCAACCGGTTACGAATTCGTCTACGTCGATGCTGCCGCTGCCGTCGGAGTCGATGATCTGAAGGCGGATAGCGCCACAGCAATGGACAGGAGCTTCTGACACCTTTAATTAAAAGTGAAAAGTTCCCCCGTAGCAAAAATAGTAACAACCCAAATTCAATTGGTATCTTCACTAGAATGGTAAGGCGGGTGAGCAAGCACCTGAAAAAGTGTCATCACATCCTGGGTGGCAATGCCCATCGATTCGAAGAAGCTTGACAGCCTTAGCACCAAACATGGCGTGGCTTCCAAAATGGACGGGACAAAGACTGGATGGGTGTCCTGAACATCTCAAACACGCGATGCACTGCCATCAAGGGCATGAAAGGCACGCGAACTAATTCGTCATCCTAACCTATTATGCGGGGGACGTAGTCATCACAACTGAGCATTGTGAGAAACTGGTCTTGACGGCTTTACAGTGGGTGCATCCTTTCGCGTTTTCTTTCCCGATACCTTCGCGGCCACAGTCTGGGCTTTCGCAGGGTTGTGTTTGATCATTTTTACTTTCGCAGGGTTTTCGCAGTATTTGCGCGGATGTGTATGGGGCTAATTTGCGCAATATATCATATGTCATAATATATTATAGACAAAAATGCGTCCAGTCGGTTTGATAGAGGGCTCGTAGCAATACGTCCGTGAGTGTGTAATTATATACTGATGAACAATGAACAACATATGAGCAATGTTCAAAACTGTGTGTCATGGCCTTATAGTCACTATTCGCTTTCGCATGGGCTTCCACAATGCTTTCGAGTCAGTATGAATGTGTGGCTTTTTTGCAGCAAAGCAAGTTGCACTCCACGAAACAGCATGAAGTTGCAGGCTTGATGTCAGAACAAACAACGAAACAGATTGATTGGAGTCACTGCTGCATGCTCACAATTTGACTGTCTGATTTGACTGTCATCCAAGTTGCTTGTGAGCTAGCATCGCTTCCTGGCACGGAGTCCCACATATTTCCCAAGGTAGCTGGCATCCTACCTGGTTCTGACCAATTTATGCCAACCAAACCCGCCCACAGCAGCCTGCAAGTCTTCCATGCTAATGGATTTGTTGGACTTCTCATCAATCTCCCGGAACACATTCCTCAGGACCTGCACTAAAGCGTGCAAATATTATCAAATATTGATCTTGGACAATGTGCGGGTGTGACATGAAGGCATTCCCACTGTTTGACTGCTATGCTATAATTAGATGGGTAATGAATTGTGATCTTCGTCTGACGTAGTAGGGTAGCGCCTGCCATGATCTTTCAAGATTAACATGGCGCATTGCTTGGCTCAGTGCAATTGCGACAAGCAATGCTGGCAATCGCCTGCACTTGAGCTGCATGCTTTCGCATCTGCTTCATGACTGCAATGTCTTTGTCCGCTGCTGCACTCTCGATCGCTGTGTTGCAGAAGACACCTCATCAGGTGATGAAATTTTCGTCTGAACTGCTGTGAGTAGATCTATGTGAGTGGGAATTGAAGCCTTCGAAGGCGAGGTTGGTCCCCCCAGCAAACTGCAGACTGACACACTACAACACTGCAGATAGAAACTGGCCAAACGGCACTCCCTGCATCCCGAGTTAAAGAAGTAAATGCCAAGGTGCCTGTCACCACGTTCACCACTGTGAAAACCTGAATCAGCAGGAACTTGAAATTTTACAAACATGGACATGACCGAGTGAGTACGCAAGTCAGAGGGTGGCAAAAAATTATGCCAGGATAGGCCCCAAATAGAATGAACGGCTGTTGTTCTTCAACAGACATGGCAACCGACCCGTCATGGCATCCAATCACAGCGCACAGCCATGGCAACCAGCGGCGACACTGATTCATAACATATCACCAGCCATAATGAACGTGACACCCAAACATGGCACCCAGCTATGACACCAACCCATGACACCCATGGCACCCAGGCATGCAGTAGCGCTCAGCATGTCACGGAAACAATGGCACAAACATGTCATCACGACACTCTGCGTGAAAAAGTTGCAACCCACATGCCCCTATTCCCTATTACTGTATTGAAGTAAGAACCCCTGTAGTCAACTATAGAATTACCGAAGAAGCCTTGACGATGGGAAACGTCTGGGTGCAAAGGCGTCTTCATGCGTCGTTTCCATGATTAACTCTTCCTGCAAAAATTGGGAAAAACTTCTGTGGCGCAAGTTGGAACTTTCTCATATATGTTCTATAATTCCTCCTTCCTGCGGTGAATAGATTTGGACAGTCATTCCGTCGGTCAAAAATTGGTCCAAATTTTCTGAGTAGTAGTAGTAGTAGTAGTAGTAGTCGTCGTCGTCGTAGTGGTAGTGGTAGTGGTAGTGGTAGTGGTAGTGGTAGTGGTATTCGTAGTCGTAGTCGTAGTAGTAATAGTAGTAGTAGTAGTAGTAGTAGTAGTTGCTGTTGTTGTTGATGTAGTAGTAGCCGTAGTAGTGGGATTATTTGTAGTTGTTGTCGTCGTCGTCGTCGTGGTCGTGGTTGTGGGCGTGGGCGTGGGCGTGGGCGTGGTCGTTGGCGTCGTCGTGGTTGTTGTTGTTGATGTTGATGTTGATGTTGATGATGTTGTTGTTGTTGTGGTCGTGCTTGTGCTCGTGATCGTGATCGTGATCGTGATCATGGTTGTGGTCGAGGTTGTGGTCGAGGTTGTGGTCGAGGTTGTTGTTGTTGTTGTTGTTGTTGCTGCTGCTGTTGTTGTTGTTGTTGTTGTTGATGTTGTTGTTGCTGCGTTTGCTATAGTTGTGGTTGTAGTTGTAGTAGAAGTAGTAGTCGTTGTTGTTGGTTGTTGTTGATGTTGTTGTTGTGGTTGTTGTGGATGTTATTGGTTGTTGTTGGTAGTTGTGGTTGTTGTGGTTGTTGTTGGAGGCGCGTTGATATCTGGCCGTATGTTTTCGTGCACTTTTCTGCGTTTTCAGTGGTTCGGTACATAGTGCACACATGTCCAAACCTGTAATGTAACCCGTGTTCAAAATGCTACGCTATGGACTGCTTCGGTACATACTTTACACATGTCCAAACCTAGTGTAACTCGTGTTCAAAGTGCTACGGAATGGACTGCTTCGGTANTAATGTAACTCGTGTTCAAAGTGCTATGCTATGGACTGCTTCGGTACATACTTTACACATGTCCAAACCTAAATGTAACTCGTGTTCAAAGTGCTACGGAATGGACTGCTTCGGTACATACTTTACACATGCCCAAACCTAATGTATAAACTCGTGTTCAAAGTGCTACTGAATGGACTGCTTCGGTACATAGTGCACACATGTCCAAACCTAATGTAACTCGTGTTCAAAGTGCATCGAATGGACTGCTTCGATGCATAGTGCACACATGTTGAAACCTCTATGCTTGGGTCTGGCGCTACCGCTTGCAAACTTCAAAGTGGAACTGGCCAAAATTTGCTGACCAAGTTCGTTGCCGGCCGTGCCACAAAAAGAGGCCGCCAATAGCACATGTCGAAACACAATAGCAGTGAAGTCAACCAAACACAAACTGAGCCTAAAAACCCACGGGCTTTTACCAACGCGTGACCTTGTTGTTGTTGTTGTTGTTGTTGTTGTTGTTGTTGTTGTTGTTGTTGTTGTTGTTGTTGTTGTTGCTGCTGCTGCTGCTGCTGCTTTTGCTATAGTTCTGGTTCTGGTTGCGGTTGTTGTTTTTGTCGTTGTTCTTGTTCTTGTTTTTGTTCTTTCTTCTTCTTGTTCTTCTTCTTGTTCTTCTTCTTGTTGTCATTATTGTTGTTATTATTGCTATTGTTGTTGTTGTGGTTGTGTTTGTTTGTTTGTTGTTGTATGGAGCTGATACACGCAATTACATGCGGGCCGCATGAAGTAACAGACCTTTGATCCAATGTCCAAATCCAACAGCAGGATCATTCCAGCGCACGAGCACCATTCAGATGTCAAAGTTCCTTCAAAAAATCGTTTGTGGAAGGAGGTCCGACGAGATGCGAACGTGGTGCACGAGGTCCGAACGAGACCCTTGAAGTGTAACCAACACCGTACTGCATATCCATTTGAAAAAACACGTGAAAGTTCACAAGCACATACCCCGCCAAAGAGGTGCTAAAGCACTTGTGGACGAATCTTGCTTCAAGAGATGTGGGCTGCAGTAGAAATATGTAGTAACAGTCTAAGGAGTTTTTGTCATCCACATTGCACGACCTCATCACATCACATTATCTCACATCACAACCGACCACCACCTAACCTCACCTCACCTTACCAAGACAAATCTGCAACCAAAATATGCCAATCACACTGTAACTATTGATCAAATGATTGATGTAACACGTACACATGGAAAATTTGAATTAATCCTCTCCCAACCTAATCGCGACTAGGCATGCTTTCCCTAAAAATTCTTCCCAACCCAGTAAATTTAGTTACTAGGCACGCCTTTAATTGAGGGTATCGAACCCTGAAGACAGTTTTGACGCAGACCATCCGCAAGACAACTTGCCTATCAATGATCCACAAGAGGAGACTCCTCTCAAGCACCTCTGGTATGAGTCTCATATAGCATTGCAGTACGTACTTTTAACGTTGGATTATCTAAGGTGCTCTCTTTGCCTGAGCACAGGCTCCGTTCTGTTGATCAATGTTGTGTTAATAATTGCATTTTGTACAATAGCATCCCTTCAATATACTCAGCAGACTTCAAAAACATTGGAAAAAAACAGGCCATTTCATGGTCCACGTAACTGTGATCACGATGTAGAGCAACATGGCGGTGACTGCAATCGGTGAGACTGTCTGCAAAGGTACCAAGGCATCATCCCAATCGATGCCACCGGAGATCGACATGAAAAGAGTCAACATGGCTTCTCCTACACTGGTCCAATACCGGCCGTAAGCGAGATCTGAACAATCTGGCGCTGCATTCAGATCGAGCGTTGCCGCAATCGCTCTGTCACGGCAGTAGTCTGACCTAGAATGTGGAGCACTCTGACTCTGGAGCACATGAAACGCATGCGTTGCAACATTGTGCAACTGACTCTGGGAAACGCATGGAAACTGTGGGCAGCTGACATTGACAAACACTTGCCCTGCATGCTGAGCGGCACAAGCTGGGTCAGTAGAACACCAAAGCTGTAGAACAGAAGCACTAGTAGAACGATCGTCCAAAACAAAGATGCAATGCTGCTCATAATGGACCTTAGTGGGCAACTCTCAACTAACACGACGCAACCTAACAGCAGCAACAGAAATCAGGCTGCACAAGTTCGCCAGGAGATGCGAGAGTCACCTGACACACAACCTGTGAACCATGCAATGCAATGCGAAAATGATCGAAAATGTACGATTTCCGATACAACACAACTGCCGATGCCACAATACGTAGCAATACATCAAAAGAGATTTCACATGATCCCGCAATGAATGTGGTGTGTGGTTGTGATGATGTCAAAAGTACGCGTTTGCAGAAGTACCGGCGGGACTTGGGGGTCACTGAATTTGGGAGCGGCCTGTATCGCTTTCTGTGCATCGAAGCCACAACAACAGCGTCCGCAAAGCACCAACATACCGGAACAGGCGCATCACACGAACTCCCCGCAAAGCCCGTGCTAGACGGATGGGGCGCATGAAACGCAGGTGACTTGGACTCACCTGGCGCAGCAAATGCACATGAGACGCCGACAACTGATTACTCGGGCATTGTATTGCTTCATACTCTGTACATGAACATGATGGCAACGCGGTGGACAAGCAACTACATGCAAAGACTTCTAAAGAATGGAGCAAAGCTGGGCTATGGGGATGCTGGGCCTGGTTTTGAACCTGAAGATGCCTCTCTTGATCTGTATGATTTCATCGAGAACCTTTCCCCAAAACCAAAACGCTTTGCCTGCGATGTTCCTGTTCCACTACTTGCTGTGAAGCTGATGCCAGTCTCGAGAGCTGACCTGAACACAGACAGGCTTCGGCATCTCTCTAAGCCATTTCACTGGATAGCAGCATCTCCTTCTGATGTATATTATTATTATATAATATATAATATCTATCAAACACACCAAAGAACGTGTGCTAACTGATAAATCACAAGTGATCGGACTGCGCAACTTCAGTGCAGGCCATGTCGCAAAGCTACAATTACCACATCAAAGAAGTTCCAAAGCCAGTCTCCACCGCAAAGGAACTTGTACAGCCCATTCGCTGTCACATTGACCTGGGTGGACATTGCAAAACACGAAAATAAACAAGTATGTGAATTGTGAATTGCAGTTTTTGCAGCCAAGATAGTAGGAGTTTCCGTTTCCGAAATTCCATGAATTGTGAGACATATACCAATTGTTTTGGAGCCCTGAATCTGTAGTGCTGAGAAGGAGCTGCTAACTCCATCAGGAAAATGATGACCACGATCAAGTTCATGTAGTCGAAATATTTTGGAACATCATTCTGTCCAACCTTCGCCGCAATATCAACCTCAATTCCTAAAGAGACGAGGTTGAACAGAATCACAAACCTCAGTGATTGAGGCACAGGTCGAAAAGCAATTCAAAACATGTTGATGCTTGTTGATGGCAGTGCCATTACACAAGTGGCTGAAACATCTGAGCCAAAGGACATGATACCATAAATAAATACAGGCGATCTCATAATCCAGTTGGCAACTGCCGACGGGGAGTTCAGCTCAATTTCCTCGGTCCCAGCTCCAACTATCTGACTTCAGTGATCTTCAATGTCTTTCGATTCACAAGTCTGGTGAACTACTTCCCATGAGCTGGCTGTCCCAACATTTCCCAATCACACAATGCAGTAGAACTAAGCAGAAATGCCACTGTTCGCCTTTGTTCGCAAATGTTCACATGACAATCAAAACCACAGATGAAGCTGAGCTGCTTTCTCCTGCTCTGAGGCAGCTGAGGCCAAGGAAGCTGAGTTGCCTCGCTTAAAGTCTTTCCTTGCCTCCTGGCATCGGAAATGTCACAGTTCACTAGTTCATGTACAAATCTCCAATGCATAGATGCTCTTGGGACTACCTGTGGGGGCGAGATAGAGAAGTCGAATGCTAGTGGGATGAAGACATCAGAGTTGTGAAGGAAAGACATTCGACAGAGATTGCGTTCCGCGAATGCTTCGCTGAAAACGGGATACAATGGATACAAAGTTTACAAAAAGAGCTGAAAGAAACAATTCATGAAAGGCACAATGAAGTTATATATCACCATATGTTAAACATACTAGTTGAGCTGTAATTTTGCAATCTGTCACCTTGATGCAACACTTTCCCGGTGGCGGTCCTCCCCTGGGAGTGACAATTTCAAGTCTTCGCTTCGAGGACTCTTCACAGAAACATGATCTTCCGGTAAATCCTTCAAAGATAGCGTTGGACTTGGAAGGGTAGGAGTGAGCAATCCTTCATTGGCCTCACCTCAGTGCCGCAAAATGATGGAAAGAAAAGATAAGAAAAGCATGTTGAATCTGTTCAAAAGGCTAGCGACGAACAAACTCGAGCAAATTTAAACTTGATGTCTGTACAGTTGGAAAGAAGCAGATATATCCAGCGAGCATGCCAGATCAGAATCTTCACATGTGTATCGTTACAGTATATATTTCCACATTCCGAGAAGCCCAAATGGCGTTTCGAAGCTCCCGCAACGTCCTTGCTACGATGCGTCAGAACAAATGCGTTGCTTCGACTCACGGCGTAAGGAGAAACCATGATGATTTGACACCTATTTGATACCATTCACCAGAACGAAATTCTGGACGGGGTAGCATGCCTTTTGCCTCGCTACGAGTGTCTCTTTGCAGAGATTCTTCAACCTGCAAAGATGCCTCACGGTCCTGTTGCTGGACGTTGGCGCTGCTGCCACTCAGGTCCAGCTTGTTCTCTGCGCTCTTAGTCTGCAACAACTGCTGACACAAACTCGACTGACCAGCCAAGAGCAAAATAGAGGGAAAAACATCACAAAATCAAATGTCGCATGCTTGCTTGCAGTTTGCGGATGATGCTCAGGATTTCAGATACGTAGTATAATAATGTGAGGGATATGTAGAAATAATATGAAATAATAAGATGGCATGCTGCATGAGCATAACAAGCCTCGCGGCAAAGAGGGTCCGGCCACCCCCATGCCCCACGCCTTGCTTCCTTCTGGTGAGCTTCCCAGGGCTGGTGGAACCACCTCCAAAGGGCGTGTCTATCAACTGCCATCAAGGTCAATGCGGTCAATGCTGATGCCATTACTCAACATTAGTCAACTCAACCATTCTGCTTTGTGAGAGTTCAGTGTCAGTGCCCTCTCAGCATAGGATGGATGCCTGCTGCACGGCTACTACAGTAGGTAATGATTTTTCTTTCTCGGCCGAGTCTTGACTCGAGGCTCTTGCATCTCTTGCTTCACGCAACCTGCGGCCGCCAACTTGGGCAACTTGGGTCGAGGCCATCTCGCAGGTGCAACACAAAGCATATGATAACATGCGAATGCAATGCTACTGTCTGCTACTGTCTCGTCAGCTATCTTATCCTGTTCAATTCAACAAACAGCGTCAAATAGCAAACGGCCAGTTTCGGAAATCATAACTGAAAGAAAGAATGAGTAAAAACACATCAAAATGATTCAACATGGATCATGATTGCGATACTATGGTTACTATGGAACATTAAGAGGGCCAGTTGCAATGAGCGATCAAGGCTTCTTTGGCAACTGCGACTAGTCCAAATCCGTCTCAGCATCCAAACAAAGCATGCCCTCCGTAACGGATACTAAGGTGAGTATTGAAGTGTGGCAGGGTTCTGTTAGTCAGCTCCCAGGCAAGCCTTCTCTGCTGCGCATGCACATTCAACTGCTTGAGGAGCTCGCCCTGTTGCTTGAACTGCCTCAGCTGTGTCACTGTCGCGTGGTGCTACGAGGTTGGTTGCAGGCTGTGAATGTATGATTCTATGCTTCACTTTTGGCACTGGCTAAAGCAATACCATTTGCAAGCTTCATGCCGTAAAGAAAGTGCACACCGACAAACAAAGTGAAGAGCGGAACTCGTCATGTCAAGCGCTACTGGACGTGTCTGCAACACACTAGCAAGTAAATGACTCTGAAGCGTCATGAAGCATCACTGTTCCAGAGTGCCTCTTCAGTTTCTGCCAAACTAGAATCACTATGATAATAGATTCCACGTCCATAACTCTCTTATGCTTCATGTTTTGTCCGAGGAGCCCCTCGACAAAAACGCGGAGCTTATGGATCTCATCGTGCAATGATGAGTCCCACAACTCTCCTCGATCTGCTGGATGAGGGTCTGAAGACCACTCTATCACCATGGCCTCTTCACGAATCATCTGTTCCTCCAGTGGTTTGCAGTCAACTCCTCTTGAGCCAAATCTGTGCAGACATATGGTGCCAACGACTGCAAAAGTATGCCATCGCATGCAATATTTCATGGTGGTGTCTGCAGCTACAAGCACATTATACACATTACACCTCACGGGTTGCTTGCTGAAGAGCCCCCGGCATATTGCATAACAGCATTATTGCCCGCCACTTTATCTTACATTGCCAAATGCGCATACCCTACGCCTGCACATCTTTGGCCGGCCACAAAGGCGCCACGCGAGGCACACTGGACTGCAGTGCTTGCAGTGCAGCCGTCAGCTGCTGCTCAAGACCTGTCAGTGCCTTTTAGAGCTGGCTGGTGGTGAGCATCAGGGATCTCTTAAAATTCTTAAAGTCTCCCAAGAGTCTATTCTTTGAAACAAGTGGTCTTGACTCTGGCGCCAAGGGTGAGGTTCAAATGGTTTGATGGAGTGGCTGTCACATGTGAAGCGGAAACAGTTGGGACATGTTGGGACAATAGGAATTGAAACTGCCGGCTTGGCCTTCAAGTACTGCAAGTCGGATTTTGCCTGGGTTGCACAAGTTGCACGTCGCATCAATACTATCTACCTCTGTCACAGTTTTCATTTGAGATCTTGCGCCACCAGGGACAGGTTGCATGCTAAGGCCAGCAATTTCCTCATTACTTCCACTACTCCAAGACGTCCAAAGTATATGTTCTAGTATGCTTAATTCTCAAAACAGTGTCTCTCTCATCTTGCTACATGGTCATGATTAACCATGTAGTAGGTATTCATCCTTCTTACTAGTATGGCCTACTATGAATCTATGTTGTGACTATCGGAAATTTCAAAATATCTCAACAGGCGCTCTTGCAGACTTTGTTGCTCGGAATCTCTTCCGAAAGTTGTGCCACATCATCGAGGAAAGTGCCGAATTGCTCGTCAAAGCTGGAGATGTTTGCTTGACAGTGGCCTTTCCAAAAGTAAACTGTTTGCTTGGAACTGGCTCTGAAGAGGTTCTCGATGTGAAACAGCTTTTGAGATTGGCTGTCAAGCTGCCTGATGCTGGAAGCACACTACAAATCCATGATAGGAACAAATTTTAATAAATAGCTTTGCAACGTCTTGCAGCTTCTCAGCTGTGCTGCTTACAGAAGCCAAAATATGGATCAATGGGAAACAGCCACGGGTTCCATCGTGTTCCCATGTGTTCCCAACCTGCCTCTCATCTCGGAAAGCTGTTCTGCTCGTCTTGACTCATCCATTTCTTCACCCTCTGGCACCTCTCCTTTCACATTTTCACGATGCAAATGAAACGGTGCAAACCAGGTGTAACAGGACAGCACCTGTTATTCACAAAGGAGTTCTGTCTCCTTCGTCAAAGAAATGACTTGGAGCTGCACTTCCTGCTACTAGCCCTCAAACAGCTCTTACTCTTACTCATCCCACCCCCTTTCCACTCTTGGAATCACAATGCGAACAAATCACCACATTACATGAAGACATCAAGCACTCATAAATCTTCAAAGGCGTTGCAGCCTGGATCAACCAGCACCAATTTCAGCTCTCGCAAGCTTTCTCTTGCAAGTTGCGCGCAGCTCTGCTCCACGCACTTTGAGAGTGCACTCAAAGAATCTTGACCTCAGTCTGAGTCACTGAGTCACTGAGTCCAGTCTCGTTCTGCCCGGAATTACTGCTGTTCGAAAAAAGAAAACTCTAGAGAATTCTCGCGTCTTCTGGCACTGTCCTTACCTGAGCTGATAAGTCTTGTTTTGGCTGAGCCAGTTGCAAACACCTCTGCCAGGGCTGAAGAGCTTGCATGCTCCTTTCACGACAACAGGCTGCGACAAGTAGGGTTGGGTAAATCAGACTCCGTTGGGCCGTAGAAGAATTTACCACGGCGCGATCGGAGGCCTTTGCATGCACTCTATCTATCACGTGCATTCACTTATACATGCGCATATAGATAATATGGTAATCATATCATTGCATATTGAGTACTGTATATGTGCATAGAGTTATGCACATTATCTGCACCATATTATTCAAATCATGTTAGATAAATCTGCGGCCGTGGTGTGTAGTACAAGGCGAAACAGAAGAAACAAGCCTGATGCGATCCATACTGGGATGCCAAAAGGTGAGTGCTGCGCCAAGAATATCAAAACGCAGAGGGGAAAAAACACAGAATCAGCATTGCTCAGCATTGATCACCAAGAGGAAGTAACACACCAGACAGCTCACTATGCCAACTATCCGCTCGACACAGAACCCATCGGCACAGCAGAACAGAGATTACAATTGCAGCTTCGTCTGACCCGACAGGGCTCTGTCAGATCCGCCTATCGGAGTCTATCTGCTTGGAGTGCCTACAGCGTCTATCATGTTGAGACTCAGCTGGTTCTTCTCAATCCGTGCCAGCATGACCGATTGATGTTGTGTTTGGTGGTTATCTTATTCGTTCAAAGGGAGAAGGCAAGAAGAAGATGAAACAATGCATGTACAAATTCATTTTACTAAAAAAGCTTTGCTTTCTCATTATGCGTTGCTGCAATTGCGTAGAATAATCAGTTGAGGGATGTTGAGGGTCATTGGCATTTTCTTGGTCTTTCAGGCTTTTGGCCTTTCTCTTCTTTGCATTCTTTGGTGCTTAATTTAGTTGAAAATTGTGTCCGGCTGGTAGTCCAGAACGTGCAATTGCATGTAAGTCACAGCTACTTACAAGCGCTGGACTGCTGGGCGCAGTTTGACAGCGCAAGTTTTGTGTGTTTGATTGATTGTGCCTCTACCTCAATCCAACCCACCAAACATGTCCCAATTGCTGTGAGTTCTCTCCTGCCCAAATTGCTGGCCATTCACGGGCTTCGCCCAAGCCAATGTTCTCTGCCAAGGCCCCACGGAATGCGACAATCCTCTGGGTGAAGGCCCTCTGTAGCTGTCCTGCTCAGAGAGATCTGACGTCATGCCTTCTATAGCCTTTCTACATTGAATTTTGCGGTGAATGATTTGCTAGGTTCCTCGGCGACTGCATTGCTTCTAGTTCTAGCATGCCTCCTAACTTCGTGGCTCTTGTGCAAGCATCCACGCTACCATGCCGAATTAGAAGAATGCAACTGCCCAGTGTGCACGCAGAAGGCACCTATCGGAAGAAACAGGTTGGCAACACCAAGACTGGTTTGACACGACATTCGACAGCAGCGGTGGCGAAGGCACACCCCATCCCAGTCCTAACTCAGCACAACTGGTGGATAAATGGCCAGATATGAGTGCCTCAGACTTTCTCAGGCACATTCATTGAACCAAGAACTGCAAATTGCATCATATGGCATCAACACATCAGGCAACCTTCGTCATCTGTAATCATGCTTCAGTCTGCATTTGTTTTGAAACGCCCCACTCAAGTATCTTCTTCTCGAAGGAGCCAATGAGCTTTGTCTTGTGTAATCAAAGCTTCAAAAATAAGCTCGTTCGAACTCCGTAATAGAAGCCATCCAGCACGTATACGACGTAGACATATAAGTGATCACCATGCAAACATACATATACCAAGCAAGTTTTCTGCCATTCTTGTACAGTATCAACACAAAGCATCAATTAATCTGTTTCGAGGCATATCTCTACCCACGTGCAGCGCAAACCAACAAGCCCATCCCCACAGCCTGGCCTCGACCCGTCCAATGAAAGTCTTTCCAGAGTCTCGTCCCTCTTCGGGCACCCAGGACCTAACAAACCTTACGAGTTGTGACGTGCTGTGACTTGGAAGAGCTTAGAAGAGTTTAGGAGTTCTCAGCCCTCAGCAATGTTCTGACATAAAATCCAGCTCTTGAGAGCTGAGGAAGAATGGTAAGTAACAACATTTAGGTAGAAAACTCAGCATGCATCTTCACTTTCACCCCGTCAGTTTCACACTCTTCTGAAGGAAAGACTCTTTCGTTTGTTTGCCACTGTAGGGGAATCCGGTGGACATCACTGGACATCATTGGACATCAATGGCCGGTCACCTCTCCATTTGCTTCACCCAGAAGCTGAACACCCAAAGGAGAAAGCTCTGTTGCCATCGAACCCCCACCATGGAAGAGTGCAAACAGCATCTCGGCCTGCGTTGGAGCTCTGAAAGCTCTCAAGCCAAAATCACTCTGTATCTTTGTACTTGATCTACAATGATGTATGGAATTGTGTGTGCGTGCGCAGCTACACATCTATATTACCTATCTTGTCTATGTCTATCTTGTCCGTCCTATCTATTTTATCTATCTAGGCTACCCTATCGATACATCATATCCCACGCTATCTTCTCTTCTCTTATATTCTCTTATATTGTTTTATCTTATCAGTTTATCCTATCGTTTGTTTGGTTATTGATCTTATCATATCCTATCTGTCTACCTGCCTATCTGTCCATCTATCTTATCTATCTTATTTATCTTCTGTATCTTATGCATCTTATCTATCTTATCTATCTGTCTATCTATCTAATCTATCTAACCCATCTAATCCATCTAATCCATCAAATCCGTCAAATCTATCTACTCTATCTAATCTAATCGAATCTAATCTAAATCTAAATCTAAATCTAAACCTAAATGTAAATCTAAATCTAAATCTATCTATTCATCTTCCTGTCTGTCTATCTATCTATTTATCTATTTATTCTATTCTATTCTATTCTAATCTACTCCAATCGAATCTAATCTAATCTATCTTATCCATCTTGTCTATCTTATCTATCTTGTCCATATTATCCATCTTATCTATCTTATCCATCTTATCCATCTCAACTATCTTATCTATCTTATGACTCTTATCTATCTTGTCTATCTTGTCTAATTATCTATCTTATCTATCTTATCTATTTCATGACTCTTATCTATCTTGTCTATCTTGTCTAGCTTGTCTATCTTATCTATCTTATCTATCTTTTCTATCTTATCTATCTTATCTATCTTATCTCTCGTATCTCTCGTATCTCGCGTATCTCTCTTATCTTTCCTATCTCTCTTATCTCTCTGATCTCTCTGATCTCTCTGATCTATCTGTATCTATCTCTTTGTATCTCTATCTGTCTCTATCTGTCTCTGTCATCTCTGTCCCTATCTGTCTCTATCTATCGGTTTCAATCTATCTCTGTCTATCTCTGTCTGTCTCTATCTGTCTTTATCTGTCTCTATCTATCTCTATCTATCTCTATCTATCCTCTTGTTTGTCAATGTATCTGATCTATATGATCTATCCCATCCATCCTATCTATCTCGTTCATTTTCTCTATCTTATCCGTCTTACTCATCTTATGTATCTCAACTTTCCTATCTATCTATCTATCTATCTATCTATCTATCTATCTATCTTATCTTTTCTGCTCCAGTCTAATCTATTTCACCTGTCTTATCTATCTTGTCTATCCTACTATTTATCTAATCTATCTTATTTGTCTTATCTATCCCATCTTTCTATTCTATTCTATCGTGCACGTCTATCTATGTTTCTTTCTATCTATTCATTCATCTATGATTTGTCTATCTACCGATTTATCCGTCTTTTCTTCTTAGCATATCTATCTTTTCTATCTTGTCATGTCTATTGTGTCTCCCTTATCTAGCTTTGTATCTACCTTTTCTATCTATCTTTCTAGTCTATCTTAACTATCTATCTGTTCTATCTATCCGTGTGTCTATCTTAAGTATCTGTATCTAGTCTTTTCTTATCGTAGATTTCGATTTCTGCCTTCTCTTATTCCAACTCATTTTATCCTGGTTCATCTAGTCTATATACCATTTATCATACCAATCTTATCTTGCTGTTTTTCCAGTCTTATCTTAACATTCTTATTGCTTAACTATCTATCAACTTATTTACCTTTCCACCTATCTACCGATCGACCTATCCATCTATCTACCTACTTACCGATCTATCCATCTGCCTTATCTAGCGTGTCTATCGTGTCTATTAGGTTTATCTTTTCTACCTTATCTACGTTTTGTACCTTATCTACCTTGTCCTTATCTAGTTTATCTTGTGTATCTATCTAGTATCTGATCCTGTCTGATAGGATCTCATTTTGTTATCATGGTTCTTTCCTTATCCTCTCTATCTATCTTAGCTATCTTGGCTATCTTAGCTCTATCATCTTATCTATCCTGCTTTGTCTTATCAGTCTATCTAGTCTATCTAGTCTGTCTCATCTAAAATATCCAAATCCTACAGTATTCTGTCCTATCTTCCAATCTGTTTCCATGAAAAGAGTTCGTAGAAGATGCTTCTCTATACAGATCGTGCAAAGATGTCATGAGACCTCGCCTTCTGCCTGAGAATCTCGTTCGAGGTGTCCAAGCTGGCCAGGGCTGTGGCTAGAAGTGGCGGAGGCGCCCCTCCTGCGCAAAGAGATTGGCGAGTTTTGGGCCTTTAACCTAGAGTTGGAGATGCTTAGCTTATGAGTCTTAGAGATGCTTAGAGCATCCGCAGCCCTCGCATTCACCGTGGTACTATTGCCCCTCCGATGACTTGATGAATACCAGAATTATCCTGTAGACACATGAGAACACTGCAAAGCGTCTCAACACACCTGCGCCAGGAGAGCACAAGCTGCTGGCAACTACAATGGTTCCCTCAAAAGCCATAGCAGCAGCGCAAAGACGCTGGAGGAGGCCATCCTTTGAGTCTCCACCAAACCTTGGTAGCAGAGTGGCTATGACGGCTATGATGTGCAGTACTCGCTGTTTCAGGAGCAGCCTGCTGCACCAAGCGGGAGAGAGGGCCTCAAGTGTCCTTCAGAATAGACCAAGTATCGAAATCAAAGGGAAATAGACAAGTCAACTAGGGTAGCAAAGCCTTGACCAATAGTTGTATCAAGTACCCGTCGCTGGAACTCAGTCTCTTCTGGTGAAAAGGCTGTGTTGCCCTTTGACCTGCTGAAACAGAAGCAACGTAAAAGTAGGCTGTGACCTTGCCCACTTTGTGCAACAAGCATTACAACCTTCTTGGGATTTCCGGGGCTGAATTGTGCTCATGCAAACACATATATATCACATAACCGGAAGCTATACAGGACCTACGTAACAAGATAATTTGCCAGAGTACATTTACATTTGGAATAATTTGAGATTTAGAGCCGCTGCACCTGCATTACCCCCGCAAGTCCCGCTTGTCATTTTGCCCAGGCCACGCTGCCCCAGAACCTTCAAGGATGTCCCGGAGTAAGTTGGAACGGCATTCAATGAAACGTCGTAGTAGGGAAGATGCTGCAGTTTCATTGAGCACCAAATGGGCAACCTGGGCTCTCACAATGCGGCAGACAGCAGGCAGACTCGAGCATACAAAGTAGATGAGACGTGATGAGCACACTTGCGGTAGCCACATGTAACCACCTTAAGCTTTTCTTTAACCACTCGAATCTACTAGAGACAACCTCATCGGACCTAGTACGACCTAGTCTCAGATCGATATACACCAGCACATGACTGCTCACGTTCCGTCCTGGTCTGAATCTGCCTGAATAGATGGCCAAAATGTGGCATGTTCAGCTCCCATGTCAAATTTCCGAATTTTCCAAGAGGCAAAAGCTTCTGCTGCTGCGGCTGGTGTCAGTTCAGCTGTCGCAAATGCATCAACGCAGCCACCCGCAACCTGCCAAGTATTCGCATGAATCTCCTGCTCAGCTGATCAGGATGTGACTGTGGTATCAAAATGTACTGCCTGCCGCGGCAGTGACCGAAAGGCTGCGGCTTGCTGAGAGATCAATCCTGACAAATCACAAATCAAAAAACCTAAAAAATTATCCTGTACTTGGGCCATGCTTCTCACTTTTGATATCTGTAGGCTGTAAGCATAGTCTGAGAGGATCAAGTTGCAATGGGGTACAGGGTGGGCATACAGCCTGGTTGAGGCGCATTTGGGCTTACATGGTCCGCCTTGTGGGTCAAAGCCAGGAAGACTCTCAACTCGCAGCCGCTGCTGGACCTGGCCAAGAGCTAGGAAGCCAGTTTCGAGAAATTTGGCCGGAGAGCGTACAGGAAGGAGAGACACCAGCTTAACAGGTTTCGCACTTTTCAAGTACACACAGCGCACTCTGACACCTTGCCACATAGTGGGCAGTTTGTCATTCAGCCTTTCTGTTTGGGTTTTTTGCAGTCCCAAGTTGTGCCAAACGCGCCTTTGCGTGCAAGGCCGGTGCATCAACAAGAGCTGCTTTCGCTGCCTTCACGAAACTCAACTCTGCTACCAGACTCCGAACCTCCAAAGAGGGCAGTCAAGAGATTTCAAAGCCCTCTGATTGGCTATGCAACATGCAGAAAGACAGAGAATGCCGCAGTCGCCATAGCCTTTTCAAAGTTAAGTTGGCACGTGCTGCAATAGGAAGTTCGTATGTAATGTACAAAAAGCTCGATCGAACAACAGATGCAACAGGCCTGATTTTGATGAATTCCCACTCCCACCTTGTCCGGCATTTCCAGAACTTCCATGACGTGCTCGCACAAGCTGAATTCAGTTTCGGGCTCGCACTGGTCATCTGGCCCAATGCGATTGGAAAGGACGGGAGCTGGGGACACGGAAGGACATAGACAAAAGTGGCATGATCGAGGCAATCGAAAGCATTCAGTTTGCACGTTCAGCAGTGTGTGATGCCCATTCCAAGCCTGGCTGTGGCGGTTTGGCTGCTAACTCCCTCCTAAGCACTTCACAAAGCTTCACACTGGAACATTCTAGCTGCACATTCCCATCTCCTTCAAGCCACTTGGAACAAATGTCAAGTCTGCCCCTCCAAATGCTGAAGTGATCTGAGTACAGCACATGGTACCTATTAATGTCTCGAGTTTTTCAGCACCTTGAGCCACTTGTACTGCACCTCGGCAGCATCTGTGGTCGTTTTATATAATTATTTTCAACAGGAATGTATTGGTGAATGTCTTGAGAACGACGGTACGATGGAACATGTGATGGTGCATGGGTACAGTATTGAGGGTTCATTGAACCAACAACATGGGTCTAAGCTCCACGTCTTTTTTCCCCTTTGTGTCAAATGGAAGGGGTCCGTGAGGGGTCTGTATGTCTGTCTGCCTTATTGTTTTTTTTTGCGTTTTTCCGTGGTCAGTTCGGAGTTGAGTTTTACATGGTTTTGCCACCTTGACCTACAGCAACAAGTCCAGTGATTCTCGCCTGGAGCTTAGTGGGAAAGATCAAAAAACTACAAGCACGCGAGCTCCTTCCATTGATAATAGAGATCTGTGAGTCACCCACCGAGGGCACTGATGACAACTAACAAATGTTTGCTACTTGATTTTTGCACATCTTTCTTGAAAACACCTAATAGATTGACAGAACTCAATAGAACAGCTCCAGTCCAGACTCTGGATGCCTTCCAAGCCACACTCCGACATCGCCCGGATATGGTCAGAACTCTCCAATACACTCCGGTAGTGATCTCCAACAAGCTCTCGAAGCTCGGTCTTCTTGGCTTCCACCTTCGAATCGAATGAGAAAACATAGGTCTCAGAGTCTCCAAAGAGGCCATCTACTTATTTCATCTCATTTCTACATTTTCCCTCGTTTTCGACCTCACTTCTGGACTGATTTTGGAGTCTTTTTTCCCGGATGTTTGAGCAACACATGCTTGCGATGCAACCTCGCTTTCTGCTATAGGTCCATCAAGCACTATCCGGTCAGAAAGGAAAGGGCATGAAGTGTTGGATGAAGGGCACGACGCTTCTGGCAACAGTCGGTCGCGTCTCTTCCTGGCTTCCCACCTGCTCACGGAATGTCAAGCAAGCTGGGAACTCAATTAGTTGGACTATTCATGATAAACATCTGTTAACCATCCCGCAATAGTATATCCCTGACTCTGCTGATTGAAGTGATTAAACCAGCCTGAGCGAGATGGACTGGCAATCTCCCGAACTGCGAATGACGAGTTTGCAGTCTGCAAAGCTGGCTGCAGCGTAGAAAGCAGACGCCGCAAGGACCAAGAATGCGCCAAGAACATTTAGCGGTTCCAAATCCACCTGGCAGCATGTCACAATGTCACAGGTGCACCATGCAACAACCGAAATGAATACCTAAGTCTTTCGGTGATTCACAATTGGTACGAATCCGGGTGCAGCACAGTTCCGTAAGGTTGCACCTGCCTTATTCTACGTCTCCTGCACCTATATCGGAGCGATTCTGAAGTTAACGAAGCAAAAATTTAGTAAACAAGTTGCCAGTTTGAAGTCTGTTCGCTTTGAGGGGCCAAAGGAAAATCGCAACTGTGCTATCACCCTTTATGGACAAATCAAGGCAAGTGAACTGGCAAGTCTTCTGATCGAAGGAGCCATTGCATGTCATTGCATGTCCCAGAAAAATTCGTAGACCTATTGCCGCAGGCTGATATGCGTCGCATGCACCTGCCTCCAGCTGGAAAAGTCCGTTCAGGATCCATTGAGGTATAATTTTGACGCCTCCAATGATACCAACAGTAGCCACGGAAGTAAGGGCAGCAAGCCAAGTCAAGTTCACCTGAGGACTCCGGTAAACCGATATGAAACTTCAATGAGTCAAGCGTTGCTCAGGGGACAGTATTTCTTTAAATTCATTTAAATTCTAAGTATCCGCCTTTCGCGAAAATGGATCGAGATGGTTTCAAACATTTGGGCCGTGTTGTCAAGGCTTTGGGACTTTAGAGCGTTTCGGCCTGAAAAATCAGGATAAAAACACCGCCCAGTAGGACCAGCAGTATTCCAGCATCGGACTCCTCAGCAAGTGCCCTCCACCAAGATAGATGGCCATTGACCCCTGTGCTTTCACAAAGCATAGCCAAAGCGAAGGCGGTTAGCGCACTGAGAGCTAATTTGATAGCCGTGAACTCAACTACTGACATACTTCCTGCTAGTCGGTTGTCTGGGCGGAGAAGCTCTTCAGTACCCATACGCAGAGTTGAGACACAAAGGGCCAAGATAAAGGGAGGTAGCAAATTCACCTTCCAGGGCTGAACAGAAGCTGAACACGAAGGGGAAAACCACACAGAACCAAGACTGTTTCAAGTGTTCCAGGCTTCGTGGAATAGTTCCAAAATGTTCCAAATTAGAAAGGGCAAAACAAACAAAGTTGCTATGGTTTCTTCGTGTCGCTAAAATTGGCACCAACGGTTCGTCCAAGGTGTCCACAGCATGCAAACCAATCAGGAAAGATCCTGTCCCTGAACAGAGTGCCGCCAGGATTTCAATCACTCCCAAATCTTCTCCATTGACGTACTCAGCAAGGAGAATAGTCCAAATGATGTCAGTGGACTGCAACAGCAAGTGCATACCTTCATTGCATGCAACACTATATGCCATGTCATGTCCCCTAAAAAAACAGAGGTGAGAAGATGTAAGACGTATTTGCAGGCTAGGGGAAACCCATTCATGTGGATTCAAGATGCTCTTTACATGTGAAAAATAGCGACAAAGATATGCATATAGGTAGGTCACATGCATAAACTGATGCAATATATATATATATGTGCGTGTGCAAATTGCACATGACGTGTAAATGTATACTATACATGTATATACTTAGATATTTGATTGTATTATATCTAAAAAACATTTTATATCGACATGTGCAAATATTTGTATATTTACATGTTTATATGTTTATAAAAATGTATCTATATAGTTACAGTATATAATCAGAGGAAGTTTAGTGGCAAACTTCCGATATACGAACTTTTGGGTAGCCTGACAGGAATAGTAGTCCTAGCAGTAGCAGTCGTAGCAGTAGTAGTCGTAGCAGTAGTAGTATCAGTAGTAGTAGTAGTAGTAGTAGTAGTCGTAGCAGTAGTAGTCGTAGCAGTAGTAGCCGTAGCAGTAGTAGTACCAGTAGTAGTAGTAGTAGCAGTAGAAGTACCAAAGTAGTAGCCCTAGTAGTAGTAGTCCTAGTAGTAGTCCTAGTAGTAGTCGGTAGTCCTAGTAGTAGTAGTAGTAGTAGTAGTAGTCCTAGTAGTAGTAGTAGTAGTAGTAGTAGTCGGTAGTCTCAGTAGTAGTAGTAGTAGTAGTAATAGTAGTAATAGTACTAGTAGTAGTAGTAGTAGTAGTCGGTAGTCCTAGTAGTCCTAGTAGTAGTAGTAGTAGTCCGTCTTCCTAGTCCTAGTCCTAGTCCTAGTCCTAGTAGTCCTAGTCCTAGTAGTAGTAGTAGTAGTAGTAGT
>DF242009.1:1714-12841 GCA_000507305.1 Breviolum minutum Mf 1.05b.01 | reverse complement strand
TAGTACAGAGTAGTACTTGAGTAGTACTTTGTAATACAGGGTAGTACTGGAGTAGTACAGAGTCGTATTTGTAGTAGTGGAGTAGTACAGGGTAGTACTGGAGTAGTACTTTGTAGTACTTGAGTAGTACTTTGTAGTACAGGGTAGTGCTGAAGTAGTACTTTGTAGTACAGAGTAGTATTTGTAGTACGGAATAGTATTGGAGTAGTACTTTGTAGTACAGAGTAGTACTGGAGTAGTACAGCTCATCACCATGACATCGCTTTGCATCACGTGACATGACACAACACAAGCCATCACATCGCATCAAATGACGTGACCATCACATGACCTGACCCCGCAACAGACATCAAGAAATCAAAACACTTCACTTCAAAGCACAAAACATCACCACCATGGAACGGCAGAAGGCTCGTTCACAGCAAAGAAATGATTTGGGCATCGCGCTGGTCGGTCGCCTTGCGCACATTCTATAGGCAAATTCTTTCTGTGCTATATAGTTCTTTTCCTTTTGGAAACTTCCGCCCCCGGCTTGTCCGGGCACTACTGGTATATTTACATATCTATATATTCATACGCGTCTGTGCTTGCTGAGATTTCAACTTAGCTCCATCAGCCAAGACATAACACATGGCTGACCCACCAGGTCGAGAGGCCCACCGGGACGATCTGCAAGCCCCAGTTTGTGACGGCGTATTTAAAGCCAAACAGAAGTCCAACAGGCGCAACATGCCTAATTTTGTAGAGGTAATGAGGCCCCAAAATCCAGGATTGGTCTCGGTCCGACAGGTGGCCAACCATGTTCACTAGCGCCAAAACCAAAGACACCAAGGACAGCTGCAGAAATGCTGTTGCCATTGGATAAGGGTATTTTTTGAGGCAGGCTTTTCCATCACAAACTCCCTCTGCAAAGACCAGCTTGTTGTAGATTGGCACGGCTGATACCGACAAGCAAAATATGACAGTGGCAGTCCCAACCTTCAGTCGCCAAAAAAAGTGGCCTCTGCTCTTGTATACGTCCGTCTGCATCAGAGGCGTCGCATCCATTGCAGTGGCGCTTGTCTATGTCTATGTTCATTCTCTAAATGCTGCTTACTAGGATGGCTTCACCACCACCACTTTATACGGGACATCAACATCCAATAATCCAATACCATTCAAAGGGCCAATCTTCTGCCTAGTTGACTTATGCAATTGTTAATATGTCTCTGCTAATTTGGAACTGGTCCCGCCAATGTTCGTTTCCGGGTGTTCATTCAGTTCGTTCACAGTGCCTATGATGGGTGATGGCTTTGCATTGCTTGCTCAATACGTCAGGAGTAATTTCTTCAATGGTCTTCATTGTATGTCTGGTCGTTTGTGGCTGGGATATCAGGCCATGTTGCTGCCTCTTGGCAGGCTCCAAGCCTATTGGCTGCCTCGTTCTCGAGCCCAGCAAAATCAGGAAAAACAAATGAAAGAACGGCCTTTGACTGTTGGATTGCACAAGAGAGGCTTCCCAAATAACTCGGGTGCAAGGGCATGCCTTGCGGCAAACTATTAGGATGCCAATAGAACTGTTCAATTGAGTGCCGGGTGGAAAGAACACAACAGGTGCAAAGAAATCTCGATGATTTGGGAGACTTGGAATACTCAGAGTGTTCCAACATGTCCCACGACAGAGGCCAAGCAGGCCTGTGCCCGTGTTGTTTGGAGAATGCCATGGATCTCTTGCAGGCTTTTCCTCACTCACCCAAGAATGATATAGTCAGGCATGCGTCAGGAAGTGCAAAGGAAGTGACAAGCTCGGGTTAGTCGAACAACCAGCCAACAGAACTCCCTTTTAACAAACTCTGCCCGGATCTTCCAAGCTGCTGTCGGAATAAATCATCAACGGCACCAGGACTGGGTCGCACCATCGCGCATTCTCGCGAACAAAATCTACAGAAGCCACGTCTGAGCCGAAGGCATCAAAAAAGTAAAGTATTAAAAAAGTAGTAACGTAGTAGACTGACTCGCAAATACAGACCCGACAAAAAAAACGTCCTTTGGTAGTCGGCCATCGAGTAAACTGTAGAGAGCAGGTCCATGGATTCGGATATGAATATTGTGTTGCCGACAGTTCAAAACACTGCAAATCCTACAAAAGGCGATGGACCAAGGTCCTGCCTTTTAGTTTGACAGTTGATATATGGAAAGCGATTCTCCAAGCACGAGACTGGAATATCTCTCAGCACCTGTCTTTGCATCTCGCGCACAGTCGCGCAAACCTTGCAATTCAACTTAATGATTGCTTTCAACTGTGAATCTTGCCAGCTCAGCAACATTGTATTCGAAAATCCTCTGTCATTCGGAGCTTTGGATACTGAGGAGACAGCGAGTATGGAGCCTGGCAGCTGACCTCTGCCTGAGCAGCTGTAGAGGCTGTGAAAGAATTGCTTTTGCAGGCATAGTCTGTGTACGGCAGATGAAGACTACAATCCATACTTCTGGGATTTGAGGTTTGAGCAAACTTCCAAATCATACTTTCGCATCGGAGTGCACATTCCACACCATGACCACAGCAAGCAACGTACGACAGTAACCATTGCTGATGTTTGCTCGTGGCTGCTTGTTGGTCATTGGGTATCGTGATGGGCTGAACACCGAGTGCGACACCTCTCAGGTGCCATGAGTGGCTGCCCATTGTGCGACGAAAAAAAAGGGCACGAGTAGACGATTTCTGTTACAGTCTTTGAAGATCTCCAAAAGACTCAGAGCTAATCTGAGCTCAAGCACCTTGACACCTTGATCACTCCTAAGTCATTCTTCCAGATTCACAACTCAGATGTTTCCAGATTTGATGCGCAGTGAATCCCTTTCTAGGTTGCTAAACATGAAGGCCAAGCTCGCTAAGGCAAACAGAAACAGAAATCATTTCAACGACCACACAAACATGTCTATACAAGAATCCGGCACTGGCTTAAGTATATGTGTACATATATATATATAATTATATTCATATTCTATATATATATACACAGATGATAGCTTTACAATATCACATGCATACGTCCAGTAAGTTGTGTCGTCCTGCGCTATCACAGTGTCAATATCTGTCACCTTTTACATCGGATCTTGGAAAGTCATAACATCTGATGATCGAAACCCATGCAGCCAGACATAACCAGGCAGCCACGTAATCCACGTGGAATCCGTCCGAGTGGAAACAGCATACAGATGCATATGGCATAAGTCCTTAAGTGCTGCATAACAAATCATAATATGTCATGATTAGTTTCATCTGACAAAACATGTGATGACCTGTGCACTGTGCAATCTAGCAGCCACGTCTTGAAATGTCGATCGTTTCTTTTCTTCAGCATGGTCACAGCAACGGAGTCTTTCCAAAGCTGTCTCTGTCGAATTTGGCTTCCTTCCCTGAAAGACCTGCCAACCAGGATTGGTCACTATGAATTGCAATTTCCTTTACAAATCGTCTTCTATGAATGCAAACTCTGTAGGCTAGGCCGGGCAGTCAAGGAGCAAAGTGCATGGGTACCAGTCACAAGTTGTCACAAGTCATATCAAGTCATAAACATGCGTTTACTCCGCAAATCGCACTGGCAAGCACTGGCAACAAAACACTGAAGGCGAGATGTTTTTTCAGTACGTCAAAAAAAAAGTATCTATATGTCATATGTATATAATCTATATAGTCATATATCTATCATCATTAGGTACATCTGCTTCAGTCCAGAGTTTCTCGCACTCAGGCACCAGAGTGCGGCTGCCAGACACTGCTACATGCACGAATTAGGCACACAAATTCTTGCACATTGCACAATGATAAACCATGGTATTCATTGCGTTGACAAATTGACCGAAACCTGCTGTTTGTCATATACATTATATCTATACCATATGGCTAATAAACATGAAGGTCCTGCAGGTTGAATATCACCAAACAAGTACAAAAGTCAAAAACATGTTGATTGCAGCTACGTAAAGACTGGCTTTGCCCCAAATCGTCACATTGAGAGAAGCTGGCCACCCACACCTGCCAAGGCAAGTAAGGGGATCGGAACCTGCCTGGAAGCTCAAGGCTAACACGGCAATAGCTGGAACATGTTTTAATGCTTCCCAGGCAACAGCCGCGCAATAACCCTGCCTTCAATTGGCTGGCCGCAAGGCTCCTGCTCCCATCATTGTCAACAAGGTTCTGGGTCCTGGAGTCCTGAAACGACCTAAACATACCTAAACAATTTGAAGCAACCTGAGAGAACCTCCAGTCTTGCTGAGTCTTGCACCTCGAGGCCCTCGTGTTCTGCTAGGAGCTCTTTACGCTGATCTATCAGAGTGGCCTCAAGGTGGAGTCTTTGGCTCACACACAACGGCATGCGGCACGCGGCACAAGCACACCTTTTCAATGCGAGAACTACGAAGCTGTTGACTGGGAGAGTACACGGCATGTCAAGGGTGTCGCTTATTTCGCTTATATATTTGTCCTGTTTCAGGAAGACAAGTTCAAAGCTGGTCCACAAAACAAGGTTAGCATGGGGCTTCCTGCGATGACAGCCTCGTGGTCATAGCCTGATACCTGCTCAAAAACACTCAGGGCGGCACAAAATGTTGATGCAGGACAGTATAGTCTCACAACTGTAATTCCGCTTCCGACGATCCTGTTCATTTGGTGTGTAGCGCCCACCTGAGCCAAGGAAGTGTTTCCCAAAACATGGAGACTGCTTGGCCCTCAAGGCTGTAGAGGCTCTTTCTTTTTGATCTTTTCGCTATTTTTGTCTTATCTTCAGGGCTGGCAAATGACTTGCAGCAACATTGGACTAGCTCTCCAAAACCGTCCATGTTTCAACAGAGGCGTCCACCGCTCAGGATCTGCACCAGCATCACGCTGTCAGCAAGCTGGCCTTCCATCCACATTGGAAAACCTTCTAAGACTCTAGAAGTAAAGCAATGAAGCATGTCATAGCAAAACAATGAAAAACATGGTGCTAAATTAAAGAAAGATAAAGAAAGTACAGATCTGTGGCATCACCTGAAATTGCAGTCAATGCTTGGACAGCTTGGTGCCCAAGCCCATGCTTTCCACGCTCCGCAAGCGAGAGTCCAGGCGCTTTCCAGTCAGCAGCGTCAAGCCACAATCCTCAAGCTTCCAGCAGTTCAGAAAGAGCTGCAGTGCAGTTTCTTGCTCAAAGGTTGTGGGCAATCTGGCGACGCATTTCTTCCAATTGGTCACAGTTCACGAGCACTTTTGCATCTCTTTTCTTCATGCAAGGCCGCGAGGTCTCGCCAGTGGTTTACCCAATACCTCAGGAGAGAGATTTGAGCACATCCCAGCACTCACCAATGTCATGCTAAAGCTGAAAGGAGAAGCATCAAGTCCAGCAAAGGTGCTTGACATCAAGCTGTGCAAGGTTGCAATGGTCAGGTGGCGGCACCCGTGCCAACACAGCAGAAAGCAGCTCTGGAGTCAAGTCTTCTGGACACGGGATGATCCTGGGATATGAAGGGATACAAGTGGACAATAGTGGACATATTTATCTTCAACTCGAACTACAAACGGTAAGGACCAACCCCACGTGTGGATTGGGCTGGCACTGCTTGCGACATCTTGCCACCGTCAAGGAAGTATGGGACACATTTTTGACCCTGCAGAGCTTTCTTTCCACCACCAAATCACCGTTAGAAAGGCTTCGCACATTATTGAAAAGGCAAGCGACGGCAAGCCAGCATTCCTTGGGAACTCAGTCATGGTCGTCAGGCATCAAAGGTTGGGAGGTCGGGCAGGGTGTGCACAGGGATCACCACTGATGATCAGTAATAAAGAATAAATTTGTCTCAATAACTTCAATCCCCGGCCTCTTCAGGCTCTCCATCTGAGATCATTTCAGCTTTGATTTTGAATCAAACTCACATAACTGAGGCCAGAAGGCGTGTACAGGCGTTCATCAAAGCAAGGGTCCGCCACAACCAAAGGTACTGTGCCAACCTGCTTTCAACATTTGACACATTCTGATCCTGCACCACATTGACATGCTTTCCTGTGGCGCATCAGTCCAAAAACAGTGCACTTGGTGTCTGCCAGGCAGCTGCGAGAGCTTGCCATGTTCGATAGCAGTCATGACCTGAATGGCACAGGTGCCAAAGCAACTAAGGCGATGTAAAGGTGTCTCAAGAGGATCAGAGAACACTAGGAAAGACTCGACAAACGGATTCAGAAACAATCACACGAAAAAAAAAGATCTTGCGCCACTTTCCAACAGCCCAGCCTCTGCCTGGAGGAGAAAGCACCACCTGATGTTCAGCAAGCATTCCAAGAAAGCCGGAAAAATCCAGCCTCACAGGCGGATGACATCGTGGAATCGCTTTATCATGACACGTGTCTTGCCCAGAGCAGTGATAGATTCCACAGATTCCACAAGGCTGCTCTGATCAGGGTGCCTGGTTCTGACCACCCGCACCAAGGCACCAAATTCCTTTCTGGCAGACTGGATGCCGAGCGATGTTAAATTGCATGTGCATGCGCGTGCGCATGTATCAAGACACCGCAAAGGGTCTGCACTTTGGACTTTGGACCAATTACAAACTCCAAGTCCATGCTACCATATGCTACCCAGTACTTTGCCAACGCAGCACATATGCATGGGTTCGCGTGCAAGTATACTATCACAAGCCTCTCAAGCAGGCAGGCCACATTTCTTCCAAGTTGCTGGCGAAGAGAGCCGCTCCTTGGCGGAAATCAGAGCCCGAACGTCTGGGTGTTTCTGTGTCAGTACGGTGCAGATTGCCAAGCTGCCAAGTACTTGTCGCGCAAGCGGCTGGCCTGCATTGAAGTAGGCCACAGCAAACAAGTTAGGTACAATGTCTGCAGTGTGCTGGAAGTGGGCGCCTGCATCGGAGTTACCAGCAGCCTATTATCGCGCATATTCCAGGGTGCTGCATGGGCACAGTGGTGCGCTATCCTTATGATAGGACTAGTGCCTAGAGGTTCCAAATCTCTGCAAGATCTTGCTGGCACCCCCAACATTTCCCCGAAGAAATCTGCGTACCGTAAACACCTACACCTGAAACTTGAATACTTATTGTATACACTACCGGAATATCAAGTAGCATTCTACTATAAATTCTGAAAACATCGCAAACCAAAATGCTCTGTCCAAACAAACGAGAGTCAAAGCTTCAGCATCGCTGGCTGCACGAAGATTGCCACGATGGAGGCCATCACAGTGGTGTGGCAGGCCAATAGGCAGTGGAACAAAACGCGCCTGGGCTTAGCAGTGTTGGCATGCGATGAGCGTGCGTTAGCCGCACTAGCAATGATAAAGCTTCACAGCTTGTCGGATTGCCAATTCGACAGTGATACACAAATGCGTGGTTATACACAGGCGGAAGATGACGGAAGGATGAAAGGATGAATGGACGGATAAAGTGATGGCATACTGTAAGACAAAATGAGACTGGAAAATCATGAAGTAGAGATTGAGAGCACACTGCGAGAGATTGAGAGAGTGAAAACGATGGTAGTCAGTAGTCTGTATATATAATATATATACACGCTTTGATCTGAACGGTCAGCAGTGCAACGCTTCACTCACTTGATCAGCACTTTTTCCAGTTCAAGGCATGGGAGCGAACTGGTCAGATCGAACTTGGATTGAACTTGAAATGGTGGAGAAAGAAAATAGAAGGCGATCAGATCGAGCGAGGTTCAAGGGCATCAGTGTTTGATCACAACACAGAACCCAACCAACACAAGATCAGAACACACAACAGGACCACAACATTTCTGATGACCCAGGCCCGATCAATTTAAGACCTATTCACTCGGAGAGCAGGGCGGTTGGCCAAACTGCTTGAACAGATTTCCAACCAGCCGCTTCACCGATCGAAAGATTATTCCTAGAGGGCCAATCAGCCGGATTGGCGTCAGTGGCAACACGATCGATGAAAACTCTAGCCTGAAGATCGAAGACTTGGTTCCAAAAGATTGAAATTAGTTCACAGAGATCCTCTTTTGAAGAGTATCCCTTAACGAGCGCGGCTTCAACAGCCTCCGAATCGATCAAAAGAATGATGTCTGCACCGAACAACCTATCTTTGAAAGTCTCGAGCGCAATCAGGGGAGCCACCATCTCGACAGGAACGATTTGTGTCTTGCGAGGGATCCACTTCTTCTGCACGTGTTTAGGAACTACTGCAGTAAACTGAGATGGAGCCATCTGCCTTCTGTCGAAGATCACTCCTCCAACGCGATCCGCGAGCTTCTCATTTTTCCTAGGATCCGGAGTGAACCCATCGGTAAAGATGATCACGTCGGCATTCTTTGCAGCTCTGATTTCGATGGGTCTTGGAGGTCCCGCACTGATCAACCTCCGCCAATGTCTCAAAGAGAAAGACAGAGCATGGTCTAGCTTGAAACCATCAAGACTCGAGCGAGCATACTGACGTTCTGAAATAGACCTGAGGAAGGCTCTACCGAGCTTGCCCCACAGTTGGCTCGCACCAAACATGAGCTTCCCTTTCAGTTTCCCCGCGGAACCAGGGTCCAAGAGGCCTGTAATCAAGATTTGATCAATCTCATCGATCAACTCAGTCTTCCGCGAGAGCTTGATAAGCAGAACCAATTTCTCCAGGTCATAGGTGACTCCAAGAATAGTTGGACTTCGAGAGAGCTGCAGCTTCTTCTGATCGTAGTGAGCGCCTAGCCACCAATGCACGGACTGAGCGACCAAGTGAGCTGATTCGATCGTTGATTGGGGCTCAAAGCCATATTTGTCATCATAGAAGCTGAAAGCCACTAACCCAAAGAGCGAGACTAACACTTCATTGATGAAGGCCGAGCGGCGATTGTAGTTGTACACTGCCGATACGAGCCCAAAAGAATGCCCAACCATCACAAAGAAAACTGGCTTTCCTGAACTAGGACACTTCAAGGCGATCACTGAGTACTTCCTGTGATCAGGACGAATGGGAACTTGCCGATAGGCCTTCCGCTCATCTAGTACCCAGCCAGCAATCTCCTGATCAGAACACTTCGACCGAAGAGATCTAAGAGCAGCTACATTCGAGTCAGTGGATGGGAGTTGTAGCTTCTCAGAGATCTCTGTCGCTTGGTTGATGAGATTGGTTGTTGCGCTATCGCATCCACGAACTTTGTTCTTCTGCACCACTTCGAACCTCTGGGTCGGAATCCAATCATCTTGATCAAGAAAGTTGGTGACCTCTTGTTCTGTCTCGAACGGACCCACTGAGGAACCTTCAGAGACGTCTTCAATGGTGGCTTCCCAAATCTTGATCAGATTCTCCGACACTGGAACACCGTGAACTCTGGAGATGATCTTCCTCCGAATGTCCCAGGCCTTGGCTTTCAACTCTGTCAAACTCACGATCGTCTGGTCTTTTTGATAAGACGGCCAACGGTGAGATCGAGCAATTGGACCCACGATTGGAAAACCTTCGAGGAGAAAAGTGGGCAGGTCATGATCTTGAGATTGAACTGCTTGAGAGAGCCGCTTGTATAGCAGAACGTTGCACGTAGTGCCCATCTTGGGAGGCTCTCCGTCAGGAACGCCTCGCAGCAAACGCCGCAAGAGAGGATCCTTGATCTGTACCAAAAGTCGATCGGAATCCAAGAGCAAAACTGCAGCACGAGATCCCCAGTTGAGAGAGCAACTTTTGACGAGTGTCCACCACCCCCTTTGCTGAGCTAGACACTGCATTGATTGCTTGTTGTAGGGAAGGATGCAACGGATCCGCCACTGAGAAGGGGTGGGGAATGTCCAAAAGCCACTGAATTGCTTGACCTGGTGATGTTTCAATCTCGAGCAAAGGTTTGAGAGCGCCACGTTTGAGCTGATAACCTGAAGCAACTGCAGCTAGAGCTGTGTTATGTTGTTTATGCTCCTTCCACACGATCTTTTGTCCGATCGGACGTTTGCGATCCTCATTGGAAGACAAAGAGAAGGAGGGAGCGAAGTGCTCAAGTGGTCTGGACCAAAGGGCTTCAATATCACGAGCCATTTGAGAGCACATAGCATGAGGATAGACTTGTGCAAGCTTTGTTCGAAAGACCACTTTGCCGAATTGATCACTCCAAACTTTACCTTTCAACACTTCGTGAACATGATTGCCAGGGCATTTTCGAGCCAAACCAGCTTGGAGCCTTTGGTGTGACATCAGGATCCGTGTGGGCTTCATCGAAGCTGCACCAAAGGCACATTGATCAAAATCCACTTGGAAGGTCCGAGCTTCGCGCATCAGCCTTCGGATCCAGATGGTACACCACAACAGGCTCCAACGCGGGTTTTCGATCGAAAAGTCCCCTCCGGCACGAACGACCGCTTCAGCTGCCTCCACAGTTCTTTCAGCAAAGAAATTCCCGAGCGTGGCAATCGCTAAATTGAGCCCGTCCAGGTCTGGAAATCCTTCAGGAAACTCTTCTGAGCGAAGGGGAGGAGGGCCTCCATCCTCTTTGCGAGCTGCTGAAAAACTATTGCATGGAGTGCCAAAGTGAATGAATTTGATGGCACCACAAGCGATCAGCTTCATGATGAACGACCAATTGTCGCAATCAAGAACATCAAAAGGAGATGGAACTTCCTGGCACACTGTAATGTCGATCGGTGGCAGACATGGAACACCCAAGGCGCGAACTGCTGTAGTCAAACGAGCAGTGCCAGAGAAGATCTCCAGGAACCATGGACCATGTCGAGCGACTTCGTCAACATCACGTGGAACTTCAGCCCAAGATTTCCACACCGGCCTCTGAGCAGTCTGAGTTGGCAACTTTGTCAACGGTGGATCCACCACCGCATCATTCGTGCCGATCGGCTCTAAAGGAGCCTCCGGGTCGAGCCAGTTCCTGGGAGGCTTTGGGATGCTGTGAACTCCCGTGCCAAGGGTGTCCTGACCACACTCGACACAGAGATGAGCATTGCGACATGAGTCTCCGAACCTGCACCCCAATGAACAGTTGAAAAATGGGCATCGCCGCTTTCCACTGTACTTGAACGAGGAGATCTTCGCCCATTCTGCCTCTGGCACACGAGCATCTTTCGAGGTCTTGGAGCTTGTATCCTTCCGATCGGAAGTACTAGCCTTGGCTTTCTGCAACAGAACCTTCTGTCTTTCACGACGAGCTTTGTTCCTCTT
>DF242008.1:2836-64211 GCA_000507305.1 Breviolum minutum Mf 1.05b.01 | reverse complement strand
AGAAAGTCAAACTCAGCATCCATAAACTTTTTGGCTTCATAGGGTGAGGTGTGGTGGGAACCCATTCAAACGAATGGAAGTTCGAAAAGAGAGATAGGGGGTTGACGGGAGCCATGGAAGTCTCAGATGACGATCAATTTGGTGAAGGTCGCACTTGTGAAGGAAATCTTCCTGAGATGGAATCTCTCGGACTTGGTTCCCCTAGTTTCTTAGATGGGACAGATTCGGAGTTTGAATTGGTGCGGCCTGAAACTCAGATGGTGGCTCCTGAGACCTTTGAGAAAAGTGATTGTGAAGAAATTCTCCGGGTACCACAACCCGTGGTGACTGGATCCGCTTGGGAGCACATCATGTCGCAGTCCTTCTTCAGCGCTGTGACTGCTAGTGACGCCCTGGCTCTCCCGTGGGAAACTGGACCAATGAGGGACATTTTCAACCCTGTGACTCTTCCTTCGGTGGCGAAAGTTTGTGGTGATGCCACAAACTTGAAAGACTTGAAACCAGAAGAATCAGTGCCTGTTGTTGGGCATGCTGACAGCACCTATGCAGTTGGCGCAATGCCAGCTTATATGTCGGCAGTAAAGAACCTGAAAGACACTGACTACATGGAGAACAAACGTGCGCAGAAGTCTCTTGCGGTAGCAAAGTGGATGGATCTGTTGTCTGTCTGCTGGAGCTGCTCCTCCGTAGGGGCTCAATTGAAATCAGATTTGCAATTGGACCCCTCTGGAATTGAAGCCGAGGCTACACTGCACTCTGTTTTTGGTGTGAAGTCGCCCACCACCTTGCTAAAGAGGGCGGCAAGTTTGAATCAATACCTGAAGTGGTTCGCAGGCAGATTCTCCAGTGCTAGTGACCGTAGATCACCATTGCCTCTCAGCGAGACCGCTGTGTGGTCCTACTTTCTGCACTTGAGAGACTCCAGGATGGTGAACAACAAGGGATTCACTATAAGTTCCACTTTTCTGGAGACGGTGAGATTTTGTAAGCATGTGCTGGGGATGGATGCCTGTGATGCCATCTTGGCATCAAAGCGCTTGATCGGCTTTGCTGCTTTGGAAAAACAACACAAAGGACCTACAAGGCAAGCGCCTCCCATGGAGGCAGAGCACCTAGTGGAACTACATCGAATTCTCGAACACGGAGAAAATCACATCGATAGGATAGGTGCTGGTTGCTTTCTGGTGGCCACTTATGCTAGGGCAAGGTGGAGTGACCTGCGCTACGTGCACCACATCAAGTACGATGGCTACAAGCGCAATGCAACCTTTGACATCTACACGGCTGAACATAAGACTTCTTCAGTGGGCCTGCGCAGGCAGCAATTTCTGCCACTTGTTGTGCCGGCAGAAGGAATAGCTGGTGGAAACTGGCTGGCGACGTGGATCGAGCTCATGAAGGACTCTGGGTGCGACTGGGAAAAGGTCCCCTTTGGACCTCTGTTGCCTGCTCCTCGAGGGCACTCAGGTTCCGAGTGGTGTGCGAGGCCTCTTAGCACCAGTGAGGCTGCCGTGTGGCTTAGGAAGCTTCTCGAAGGTCTTCCTAGAGCCGATGAGTTGAAAGCTCACTCCATGAAGACAACTCTTTGCGTTTGGGCGGCTCGTGCTGGCTTCACCAAGGAACATCGGGCCATCCTATCTCATCACTCAAGTGCGCTGCATGGATCAGATGTTGTGTACTCGAGGGACCTTCAAACTGGTGCGATCCTTCGTTTGCAAATGCTTCTGAGGAAAATCAGGCTTGGCTTGGAAGCAACTTCTGACGCAGATGATGGTCATCGAAAGATTACTTCGGCGTTCGATGCTGGCCAGACGAGTTCTGTCCGAACTCCCGTTCTTGAGCCTGAAACTGCAGGGTTGGATGCAACGGAAGGAAGCAAAATGAAGCTGGGAGAGAGCCTCCCCGAGGTGGTTGAGATCGATGCGGTCAACGTGCAGGAGTCCTCCCCGGAAATCCCAAACATGACCGAAGTCAAGTCCGAAGAGGACTTTGAAAGCCGCTGTGTGGGAGAGTCCAACAACTTTGGTCCTTTTACTGCAAGAGAGCTCAGCAGCGGCATGATTGAACTGGACAGTTCTTCTGGCAGCAGTTCTGGGCAAGATGATTCCGATTCAGATGACAGTGGCTTGGTTGACGAAGCTTTGGAAGGCTTCAAAGACCACGCCTTCGTGGGTGAAGTGCCCGCTGGTGAATCCTACTTTGCCCACAAGAAGAGTGGCATCATGCATCGTTTGCAGTCGATGGCAGAGACCTTCGTGTGCAAGCTGAAGCCTGGGAAGTTTCATTTTGAAGTGTCAAGGAAGTTTCACGTAAAATACCCGAAGTGCACGAAGTGTTTTCCTGAGAGGCACAAAGGTGTCGATCCTTGGGCAGAGGCTTCAGCGGTGCTGGATAGGGCATCCAAGAAGAAGAGGTCTCAATGAGCTGCTTTTCGGCCATAAAAACAGTGCAAAGCGTTTTGCATGAAGCGTTTTTCCTTTTGAGTCAGGAGATGTTTTTTTTTTCAGAGTTTCACTGAGGAGTCATGAGTGTTGTGGAAAGCCACGCATTTTTGACCTGTCCATGTTTGAGAGTTTTCGCATTGTGAGTCTGTGCATGAGTTTTTCAATTGTTTGTGGAAAGCCACACGTGTGCAAGAGAAGATTTGTGTTGATTATTTTTTTTGGCAAAGGCCAAGTGAAAGTTTGCAGAAAGCTGCACTCTGTGAAAAACTGGCTCAGAGGAGCACCACAAGAGCTAGGTCTTTTTTTTTTCGCAGTCTTTCACTTCTCTCTTCATTTCTCTTCATCCAAGTCTCTCATTCATTCCAAGGTTCACAAGACAAATTCCAGGATCGTTAAATCTCTCGTCGGGGGAATGGCGTCCCTACTAGACTCGGAGGCTCAATTCGAGTCCCGAGCTCTGGAGATCGGGCTAGCTCAGGCAGTGGTGGACCAAGTTAAAAGAGCTGGGGTGAACACATTGTCACGCCTGGCATTTGCTGTGGGACAACCAGGACAAGCAATAGTGCCAAATGATGTGGACAATTTTCTGCAGAATTGTTTGGCCAGGGCGCCGACGCTGGCTGAGAGCGCTGGTATTCGGCGTTTGGCGTTTGAAGCCCAAACGTTCCTAGTGGCATCACTTCGACAGGTGGTTGAACAGCGTGATGATGGCATTCCAAAGAAAATAGGGGCTGCAGAAAGAGAGACAAGGATGAGAGCTCTACGAGCGGAGCTGACTGGCCTTGACATTCAGGATGAGCATGAGCCGTCACACGCTCTACTGGAAAGGGCCTGTCAGATCAACGAGACAAACAACCTGAAGTACATCGAACTTAGCATCTGCACTTCCAGAAACATGGAGGTTCAAGGTGGCACCAAGTCCAAAGAGCTTGCTTTCGACAATGGTGCTTTGGTAGTACGTGAGAGGGACAACAAGCTCCAAGTGCCAACCGACACAGAAATGAAGTTGAACAACGCCTTCATCAGGAGAGGCTTAGCATTCAAGTTTGCCAGGCTGATGAATTTTGAACAGCATAGCAAGTGGGTAGCATTCCTTTTCTCCGCTACCCAACGAGAGATGCCACCAGGTTATTCCAGACCTTCTCTGCATCAACTGGTGGCTTGTGACAAGGCAGCATTCACGAAGCTTGGATCAACTTTGACCTCAGTGAGAGCGAGGCCTGATGGGACCTTTCCATTAGGTGAGCAACTCCTAGAGCTTCGCACAGATCCCCTCATTGCTTTGCATTTAGCTCCGCTGGCTCGTCCCAAAGATCCAGTGGTTCCTCCAAGACCTTCGCCGTATGACGCAAATCCTGGAGGAAAGCCAAATTTGAAAGCAATGGTGAACCTCTTTGCTTTGGATATAACACAACAAGAGGCTGCACTCATGCCAAAGATGGAGAGAAATGCCGCAAAGGTTGGCACCTTTGCGCGGAGCCAAAGTGCTTGCAAGCACATAGTTTGCAAGCGCATCCAAAAGACTCTTGACAAATACCTCGCGACTGGACCGGGAAGCTGGTGAGTGAAGTCTTCATGATTGAACTTTTCTCTGGAACGGCTACATTGTGTTCGGTCGCAAAACAGTTTGGCATGGAGAATTCATTGGCTTTGGACAAGATTAGAAAGAGAGGTAGTAAAACTACAATCTTCATCTTCGATATCACCAAACCAGACCACAGAGAACTTTTGATGCATTGGTTGGAAAGCCCACTGGTGTGTTGGGTGCACATGGCACCAGTGTGCGGCACGTGCAGTCGTGCCCGAGAGATTGACAATGGGGGTCCTCCCCCACTTAGATCCGTTGATTTCCCAATGGGGTTGCCAAATCTGGAACCAGATGAAAGGTGCAGAGTGGAGAAGGCCAATGAGCTCTACATTTGGGCTTGCTTCTTCGCCCGCATTTGCTACACCCGTGGGATCTTGGTGACGCTGGAAAATCCATCGTCATCCCTTTTCTGGTTGACGAAACCCTTCCAGGATCTCCTCAATGAAGTTGAGTTGAGCTACACGAATTACCAGATGTGCATGTTCGGTGGATTCCGTCCGAAATGGACGCAATTGGCTGCAACGTTTCGAAATATTTCCGAGATGGATCAAGCATGTGACAAAAGTCACACGCACCTGCCTTGGGGGAAGGTTCTTGACGACACTGGTCGCATCATCTACGCTACCAGTGAAGAGGCGCAATACCCTCGAAAGATGTGTGTCGCCTTGGTCGAGTGTGTGCTCCGACAATTGCATAGACAAGGCCTCCAACAACTTCCACAAGACTTAGAAGCGGTTCAGAACCAACAGTTTTTCTCTTCAGCAGCTTCACGGATTTCAGCGCAAAATCAACCTAGAAAAGGAAAACTTCCTCCATTGGTGCCAGAGTTTTCATCGGTGGCAGTTTTCTATGCTCCCGAATCCATAGATGTTGGCGCACCTTTGCTGACAAAGTTGAAGAAAGAACATGCCCTGCTCACAAAGGCCGGGGTCAAAGAAGCAGTCCCTGCAAATTCCAAATTTCTACGACGTTCAGTTTTGACACACCCTCCAGATTTTTGGGGGGATGGCAAAGTCGGGCAGTCAAAGAATGAAAGATGTGTTGAATTGGCCTTCGGTTTGCCGTGGAACTGCGACAGCTTCATGGCCAGGGCAGTGGCAGCGGGTCACCCCACAAACTTCTGCAAACTCATTCCGTCGGACATTGGTGCAGCAGTGAAACAGCATGTTGAGTGTGACTTCAGCGCCATCTCAAAGCTCAGATTGGATTGGTGCAAGAAATGGCTCAAGAGGGCCATACAACTTGACAAAGAAGAAAAGTCAGCTGCGGAAAGTAGACACACAACTACCCGGAAGAAGAGGCTCGCTCTCACTCGAGAGATGCTGGTTGAAATGGACTATGAGGACATTGATGCGCTGAACTTACTGCAGGATGGCTCGACGTTGGTTGGTGAGGTGCCTCATTCAGATGTGTTCAGGTCTTCCTTCAAGCCTTGCCTGAGCACGGTGAAACAGTTGGAGCATGAAGCCCCAAAGAGAAATCAGCTGGTGATGAGCATGGTGAAAAGCGCTGGTGAGCCGGACCTGGACCAGGCAGTTCTTGAAGAGACTCTTCAAGAAGTGGCCCGTGGATGGGCTGATGGGCCATGGGAGTTGAGCCAGCTCGAATCTGGAGCTACTATTTCGCGGCGCTTCCCCATCAGGCAAGGCGGCGCCAAGATTCGTCTTATAGACGATTACTCTGCCTCTGGTGTGAATGATTCGAGCTCAGTGCACACCAAGGTGGACTTGCACGCAGTGGACACTTTTATAGGTGTTGTGAAATCATATTTTGAAGGAATGAGCGGCGTTGGCAAGCATACTGGCTTGGCAGCCAAGACATATGATTTGAAGAGTGCCTATCGACAGGTTCCAATATTGCAGTCTCATCTGAAGTTTGCTTATTTCTGCATCTTCAATCACACCACCAGCAGACCGGAAATTTACAGGTCTCTCTCCTTACCATTCGGCGCTACTCACAGTGTCTATAGCTTCCTTAGGCTGGCCAGGATGTTGCATGCAATCGCCACCAGGCAATTGTTCTTGATCACAACGAACTTTTTCGACGACTTCATCCTTGCGAGCCCCAAAGATCTAGCTGAATCCTCCGCCAAAAGTTTGGAAATGCTTTTCCTTCTGACTGGCTGGGATTACGCAACGGAAGGAAAGAAGGCGACGGAGTTCAGTGAGATGTGCCACGCCTTGGGGGTGAATTTCGACCTTTCTTCTTCGATGGACTGTGTGCTGAAGATACAAAACACTGAGACCAGATTGGCAGAGCTCTGTGGCAACATTCAAAGCGTTCTACATTCTGGAAAGCTTTCAAAACTGGACACTATGCGGCTTAGAGGTCGTCTTGGTTTTGCGGATGGATTTGTTCACGGGAGGTTGGGAGCTTTGCTACTCAAACGTCTGATGGAGCACGCTTACAGCAGCTCCACGAAGCTTGACGAGGACGTCACCTTTGCTTTAGAACTCATGCTGGATAGGTTGAAGTTAGCTGGACCTAAAACAGTCGGCAAAAACAGTGTGGCTGAATGGTTCGTCTTCACTGATGCTGCATACGAGACGGATGATCTCGTGGGTGGGCTCGGTGGAGTTTTGGTGGCTTCTGATGGAACTTGCAAGGGCTGGTTTGGGCTAAAATTGTCTGCTGAGCAATGTGAAAAATTTGGTTCAAAGAACAAGGGCACCATTATCTACGAGCTGGAAATGCTGGCTGCGTGCATCGCCATGGAATTGTGGCAAAGCTCTATGGTCGATTCTTTTCCTGTACTATACGTAGACAATGACAGTGTTCGGCAAGCTCTAGTTCGTGGAATTGCGAGTGGTGCTATAGCGAATGTGATGCTTCAAAGGCATTTGAGAATGGAAGTTAAGAACAGCACGAGTGTTTGGCTTGCAAGAGTCCCAAGTGAAGCAAACATTGCAGACTGGCCTTCGCGTGGATCCTTGCATCCCTTCTTCGCTGACAAAAAAGATGAATCAAAAGAAGCAAATGAAATCCTCAAAGATTTTCTGCATGAAATGGAAGAAGCGTTGAGACCATTCCAAAAGGGGGAAGGCATGTGGTCTCCCCGCGTTGCAAAAAGAGTGCTTCAGTGATTTGCAGTGTGCCACACTCCAATGCATTTACGGTGAAGCACTTCACAGAAGTTCAAGCAGTATAGGCATAGGAAGCAGCTGTCAAGTGCGTGTGTGGCATGATTTGTCCATTTCCTGTTCTTGAGGCTTGGCACAGCCAACGGTTGGAACACATTTCCCTGGATAGATTGCTATTGAAACATCGAGTGGAATGGCATTTGAATTCAGATCTTGAATGTCAGAAAGTCAAACTCAGCATCCATAAACTTTTTGGCTTCATAGGGTGAGGTGTGGTGGGAACCCATTCAAACGAATGGAAGTTCGAAAAGAGCCCACCCACCCACACCTTTGATTACCTAACCAGACCGTTCAGGCATGTGGTCTCCCCGCGTTGCAAAAAGAGTGCTTCAGTGATTTGCAGTGTGCCACACTCCAATGCATTTACATATATATGTATAATTCATATCAATCAGTCATTCGCCTCCCGCAAAGAGGGCAGAGCCAACAACGCTCTGCGCAGATTTTGCACATCTGAAAACCCTTTCAACAAGTCCTTTTATAGCATGATTTGGCATGACTCGGCATGAGTGAGGTGAATTCATTCATTGCATCTCCTAAGGTGTGTTGTTACCAAATGCAAATCGGGCTGTTGAGGCACCAGAGATTTTTCTACAAAAAGTGCTCTCCTGATGCAAAAGGTTTACATTGAATATCAAGTGGTGGCAAACAGTACGAAAATTGGCCACAGATGTTTGGGACATGATAGGAAGATGAAAATCTCAGAAATCTGTTTCTTGGCGCCTGTTATATGTCTGTTCCTTGAGCCTCTTTGGAAATACTGTTGCTTGTTGCGAAGGCAGCTTTGTACGTGGCAGACAAGCTAGGCGTTGAATCAATCGTCCTCCAAATCAAGGGAATGTGGTATGCTTAGCAATGACTACCTTTTTTGCTGAGAATCACGCTTTATGCAGTTGGATTTGAACATCAATATTCAAATGAGGCCCAATGCGATGGGAGGTATCATCGCAACAGTCCGGAACAGCGGCATCAGTGTGCTTCGGCTTGCATTATGCTTTCAGGATACTATTGCCGGATGTAATGAATAAGGAGACCAAAAGCAAAGCGCACTTGCGCCGTACCTGAGCAAGCAACCGCTAGAACTCCGTCAGCTACAAGTCAAAATGACTCATTCTAGCTCTTACTACAGTATTAACTTGCATATTTATTGCCATCAAGCGGCTCCCCTTCACCACTGTCTCCAGATTCAGAGTCTACCTGCCCCGCTCTAATGTATTGAGGTCACCCAAGCCTACGTCAGAAACAACATTGCATATGGAGGTGTGAGAAACCAGTGAAAGCTTTTGACTTGATGAATATGTTCAGATGCGTTCAATCTTCATTGTGTGTGCTTAATGCTGACATCTCATGCACTCCGCACGACTCGCACGACCCATGGGACGCATTCAGAGACCAAAGTGATACCAGGCAGCCGCCCGAGATTGGCTCGACGTGTCTGAGTGTGGATTCTTGTGGATTGTCACATGCTTCTCAGAGTGACGAGTGGAGCAAGAACTCCAGTTTTCGATGCCGAGAATCTGAAAAACAAGAAGTTGCATGCACCATCATGCCACCATGACAATGGAAATGCAAACGATGTGTAAATGACAGACTTGCGTGTGAGGAGGTCAACTCAGGTCGACACTCGACAAACAGGTCAGCTTGATAGCCAATACATGCCAATACCAACTCTGAGACCAATCAGCTGAGCGCTAAGAATCATGGCTATGTGGCCCATGTGGCTATGTGTTGGTTATGCATGGCTTCCTGTGGCTCGACTCTAAGACTATGTCCTTTGATGAAAGCAAGACACAGCCAAACTGCACTGCAGAGTCTTGATACTAAGACCAATTGCAGGTTAACAATCATAGAAGCAGCAGCAGGAAACACGAGCACTGCAGAACAAAGTTCAATATTGTATTGAACGCAAATCACCCTCCAAGTATTAGACAGGGAGGAAATCTGGGAGCAGCAAAACCGCACCAAACCATACCAAAACCCACTACTTCTGAAACATATAATACAATCAGAGGGGTAGTGTTTGGCATTGCCATGGAATGGCAGGCCTGCAGAATTCTTTCGAAAGCCGAAGTCACGACATGTGAAAAAAACCTGCAGAGTTCAGGAAAAAGATCTCTCGTCTTGGGCGAAAGAGTCTTTGCCCGAGTACTTGTCCGGTGCACTGCAGGACGGAGCCAAGGTTTGAATAGACATGTACTCCTGACGGGACTTGAGGGTAGTCAATTGTTCCCTTTCTTTGGAGGTGTTTGTGTTTCGCAGGACTCACATGGAGCTGTGCTGACGCCGTGGTCCTCATTTGAGGCTTTACCACAATGCTGTCTGTCTTTTTTCTTGTTTTGTGTTTTGTGCAAGTCTTAAAGTGAAATGAACAGGAACTCCTGACTTTGCCTGCACAGGTACGTTTATCTCATGTGGAGGTAAGTGGGGAAGCGGGCCTATGTGGTCGCAAGGGCAAGGCACCGCAGTGTCGGAGTTGTTACGGGCCAAACAAATCTCTGTGACACTGGAAGCAGGTGTGATGGTGTGACTGTCTTGAGGCAGTGCTTCAATTTGACCTTGATATTGGTGCGCAGCTTGACATCCTCAAGGTGGAGCTCAAACTTTAATTTGTTTAACTTTTTATTTCACTTTCTATTTCGATTAGTTTTCACCTGTTTGTGTTTGGTGCTTGCCGTCTTCCGAACAAATCCGAGCGGAAGGCAACACGCTTGTATGGCCTCGCACATGTCTCAGTTATATACAGACGGAAGAAGCTTGATCTTACTCTCGAGGTTCACGAAGACGAGATGGAACAAACATAACACAGAGCATTACTGTAAGAAAACCAGTGAAAGTTGAAAGTGTGACCAGGGAAAGCATCTAGGAATTTTCATGAATTTTCATGAATTTTCCAGATTCTATGGAAAGAGCCTGGTGCACAGATTTTAGAGCCAAGTCGCTAGCGCTGAGGAGAATGCAGAAGGTTCCTGGCAGGCCATTCTGCGTATCCACTTTGAGCCTGGTGCTCCTGAGATTCAGGCGAGACAGGCAGAAAAGCAAGGGGAAACCGCTGAAAATGTAAGCAATAGGTACTTCAAAGATCTTCAAAGTCAATAGCTGGGCGTCTTTGAATGGACTTCAATCTAAGTGACAATCTGAAGGTTCAGTTCGACGATCCGCGTACAGAGGTGGCTTCTGAGGTGGCTGCATCTTGGGAAATGGGCCTTGAACATTGAAATAGGTCAGGATTTCCAGGTGAGAAGCCTCCCAACTAGGGAAATCTGAGAGGGTGATCAGTTTGATGTGCAAAGATACAGAACATTGAATAACCATGAATAACCCTGGTATCACCTGGTATCATGATAATGACGTTTCTCTCTCTATGAATACTCTCATTTTGATACATGCACTTGACGGTACTTGTATGCTCAAAATGAGGATGCAGGTCATCAACCGTGAGCTTCTATTGAATCGCCAACTCTAAGATCGTCATTTGTAAGTAATGTTGCAGTATCCTTGCTGAAGAACTCTATCCCATGTTCTCATGCTTGTGCTTCTGAGACAAATTGATAGAGGAAAATCTGTTTTCTTAATCCTCTCTTTGGTGCTCATCAGAAAGACAGAGGGTGTGAAGAGAGTGTGTTAGAGATATCAAGATATTTCGGGGTCAAAGTCAAGTACCTACCACAATCGTAAAAGTTTCAAGATCATTACGCCTGCTTCGAGCAGTTCTGGATGTGATGACTTCTTTCTTCGCCACGTGAACTTGCAACGGAAACACACAGCTTGACTCATTGATCTTCGAAGCGCCTTGCCCGGAGGTTACTTGGTTTTTTCAAAAGGGCTTGGGCAGCCGTTTGCTGCTGAATGCCTTGAGCCGGTGTGGAATGCACAGCTTCCATTGACGTTTTTCGCTGAGCTTTCTTTGAAGTTGAAAAAACAAGCCATCAATCGGCACTCTGGATCTGGGTGCTTCTTTTCAGTGGACTCATCAGAACTGGTGCTTGAATTGTCTGGAAAAGCAAGACATCTTTTAGACATCTTGGTCACTTCGTCCCTATCTCCTAAGAGCTGCATAGCCTGATATTAGGTGGCAAACCATTTGATGTCATTCCGATGTTTGATATTAGTAAAGTCTCTTAGAATGTCCTTCAGGTTGCGAGTTTGCTTTGTGCTTGTCCTGTTTTCAGGTGGCATGCAGCCGCTGAGCTGCGACCTCTGCTTTTGTACGGTATCGATTTTGAAGTACGAACTACTCGACGCGTTTTGATTTCGATCGGTCCAGTTGGAGATTTGTACCGAGTATCTGAGTATCATATTTGTACAGAGGCCTGGCAGAACGGAGTCCATCACTCCTGTCTCTTCAGATGCTTTCCAGCTGTTCCAGTGTGGCAACCTGGTCTCCGGTACAGCATGGTACAGCTGTACGATGTTCCTTAAAAGGTCAAGAAGACATTGGATGATAACATTGCATAGGAATACATCTATATATATAATTTGACATTGTTGATTGCAAAGGCGTCCTATCTACCACCAGGGAAGTTGAGCTATTGAACTAAAGCATCCAGAAACTAGATGACACTGAGGACACTATGTCCTAGTGAGATGCTCTGAGACCATGTAACTTTTAACCGAGAGTATCTAAGTGAACACAATGCTCTCAATTCTCCAGGCAGCGGCTGTCGAGTATGCAAAAGAAACCTCAGAAGCCTCGGAAGCTGCAGACTTCCTCCGCCTTGGCCCAAAATGGATGCCAGTGCACTTTCGCATCCCATAACTTTTCACTCTTGCACAGCTTCAGTCAGTTTCCTTTTTTACAGTCGTGTGAAATGCCGCTTGCTCCATTAGTTCCAAGTTTCATGTCTCTAAAGTGTGACCAGGTCCATTGGACCTGTGAACAAAGAGCATCACAACTTCAGAAGGCGCTCCGTTCTAACAGTGAACACAGGGGAATTGTCTCCCGTTTTGGAGTCAGGGCTCAAAATTGCAGCACTGAGCTCGACTGTTGGACATCGTTGCAACATCAAAGAGTATTTGGACTCTGGACGTTGTAACTAAGAGGACTTGAATAGACGACCAGAAATTCTACCAGGTTCAAAAGTTTAAAGCTATCTGGAGCAGGGCCAATGATTCAAGATGAGTTGAAGAGGGTTGACGATGGAGACGACGCAATGCTGAGCTCTGTGGCGTTTTTCTTGAGGTTTCAGCTGTCGGAGATGCTACAAGGCGGGATGAAACAAGTCATATTAGTCACATCCCAGATGCTCAATATCAAAGTGCATCAGCACCTCAATTCCCAGATACCCATGGCCATCAGCAGTGGCTGGAGTCTATGGGCCAGCGAACCAGGTGGCTCGTTTCGAGAGAAATGAATTCCAACTTTTGTCAAAACGCTTCAAAGAGTAGCAGAGTCTTCCAATTCAAGGCCGACAGCAGTGCAGGCCGGATGCATTTGTCGAGTGCTCGTCGAGTGCTCTTCATTACTTTGTTCATTTGATCAGTTCGTTTTTGTAGGTCATACGCCGTCGCAGCCTTCACAGCCTCCGAGCCCACTACTCAAACTTGATTTTGTTGCAAGTTTTCTTGCCAAAACCTTCATTTTTTAAGAATGTATTTAGATGCGTTATCATTTTTGTTTGCATCTTTCTGTTGCTAGCTTCAGCAGAATTTAATTTTCGAGGCAGAAAGGCAGAGAAGCTCGATCGGGCCAAGAAGCTTCACGAGGAGCATTGAATGCAGTGAACCGCACTGCCTGCACTGCTTGCATTGATCGCATGTTCGTAAAGTTTGAATCATTTGGCCAGGCAATCGTCAACAGCAACTTTTTGGAGGCACGTATGTTTTCTTGAGCTAATCATTTTGTTCTAATTTTCAGTGTTGAAACAAGGCCTTCAAGCTGCTTGGGAGTGACATCGTGAATATTCCAGTTGGAGATGAAGGCAGCTCTGAATCTGTTTGACTCGGAGTTTCACTCGGAGTTTCAGATTGAATTCTTGGAAACACCACTTCGATTCTTCATAGTCATCTTCAGAAGCCTTCAGGACTTCCCTCCATTCATTCGGCCATACAAAGCGGCTCGCCTGATATGCTTGCAATGGTGATCAAGGCGCAAAATCGAATATCGAATGGTAAGAGAAGTGAGAAAGGTGAGAAAAGGTGAGCATGCTGAAAGACTGAAAGAGATGGGATTGGTATGGATCGGTAAAGAGTTCATTGCTTGTGGCAGGCTCAGGCAGATGTGGGACGGAAGGATGCGCGCCTTGGATGCAGATTTCATGGTGTCGAATCATCCGTACGGATTTCATCGTCGATTGTGTCGATCGTCGGTCTGCTTTCGGCGGGATTTCAGGCTCGGACGAATACCTTTGATGATGGCCCTGAAGCGGGTGGGACACGATGAAGACATGTCTTGCGATGAAATTTGCGGCCGTGGTATTCGGGTACATGAAGAATCTGGATAATTGGATATAATTGCCACAATTGATTCAGGTAATTGACACGGGGCTGATACTTGTGTACACCATCCTAGGTGCTATCCTTCCTGGATTCAATATTTCTTGCATGTCGCCAGGGTAGCATACCTCTTACCAAGCAGCTTTTGGAGGTGTGGACTGTGGACTGTGGACTGGTCGCCTGCGTTCACTTTTCTCGTGGAAGCTTGCCAGGCGGGGGCCTTCGAATTGGCAGAAGAGGTTGGAAGCTGAAAGACGAAAGACGAAGTTATCAAAAGAGGACAAGGGTTCCAGGAGGACAAGGGTTTGAGGTTTGAATGTGAACTTGTTTATACAAGTTGTGAGTTGGTTTGGTAAATTTCCGAGGATCTTCAAGGAGAATCGCTCAAGGAGAAGCTGAGCCAGGCAATGAGAAATGCTAGTGAAATCTGAATTTAACACAGATCTTATGAACAGCTAGATGTATATCGCAACGGCTGTGTAGATGTTTGTCCAAATGTGGCACAGTCTCAAACTCTGTCGTTCTGCTTTGCTTTCACGTGCAGTGCCTGGACTTCCGGACAGCTCCAGAGCTGCTGGACCTCATCGACACCAAGGCAGTCAGAGAATCCTGAGAACAGTGACTTAGCATTTAGGACCTTAGGAGCATATAGTATGAAGTCAAAATTCTGCCTAATCCTTTGCCACTTGCTAAATGCAATTTTGCTTTGACATTTGGATCCCAAGAATGATAAACATGAAGCCAATGAGTCTTGTGAGGAGAGGCCACGGCGTCATGGACGTACGCTGATCAAGACAATTCTTCGAGATGCAAGGACTCACCGATGGGGGTAGCTTTCAAGCTGACCTGCAATGTGACAAAGATTCTTTGGCGCGGAAATTGAAACCCATATTGCCTCATATTGCTGATGTTTACTTGCAAGGACTGCGGAAGCAGCACTTGATGCCGACGGCTCAGAAAAGATGGGGAAGGGGAACCATTTTTAGTTGCTTTTCTCTGAAGGGAGCTGATTGAGAGGTATTGCGTTTCGGATCCGTTGTATGGAAAGATCTTGGATCAGCTACCCACCTCCTCACCGCCCTCAACCTCTTCCTAATTACAATCAACTACAAGTACTTCTGCTGTTACTGCCAATTGTTACAGCTTCATCTGCCGCTACTGCTGCACTGTCTACTCCAAATTGGTAGTGATTCAAATTCCCTGTGCTACGTGCTTTGGTATGACGGCAAGTCACAGGCAGGCGCCAGCCCGACCTTCCCGGATGAACGCAGGGGGCCCCGTGTTGCAGGTTTACTGCAACTTTCATGTCGAGAGAACTTCCAGGGTCTGCAATCTGCAATGCGCTGCTAGATTCCCGCAGGTGGAGACCTGCCCCTGCACCTCTTGGCAAGAGCTAAATACCAGGAGGACTTGTGCCACGGGCAGTAGCACACTGTTAATCAGCATTTCTCGCACAGGTCTGCACCTCCAGGTGACAGCTACTGACCAGGTCAGTCCAAGTCTTTCATCGCACTTGCAGGAGTCAGCGGTTCGATTGCTGAAGAAACTTGTGAAGGTGGGCATTGCAACTACTTTGAGAATTTTGAGATCGCCAGAAAACCAGAAGTCAAGCAAATCAGTGTTTTCAACGCAACTTGGGATGATTTCGATAGATACAGTGTGACACATGACATCTGATTTTGGATGGTTTTGAATGCAGTTTCACTTCCAAGCTCAAGGCCAGAGCTGACATCAATGCTGCAAATCCTCGTGGAGAGACTCCACTCCTCTTTGCCTCACATAGGGGTGGCTTGATCTTCGCAGAGGCCAGCAATTTCAATGTTCAAAACGTCGTCTCTCATGCTGAGACATTCGGCAACGTCTTTTATAAAAGGCGCTTCTCCAGCTACGAGCAGATCCGTCACTGTCAAACCAAGAAGGCTTCGCAGATCGGACCTGTGGGTGTAGGACACAGAAACCAAACAAAGAAATCATAGTCACAGGCTGTCACAGCTCGCTCAGATATTAAGATACAAAATGATACAAACCATTTGATGGTCAACGCAGACATGGTCGCAGAACCATTTCATTTTTGGATTTGCCGAGTTGTTCGTGGCAGCCGTAAAACGGAGCGCAAAAACCATGAAACACTCGAGGGTCTACAGATGCTGCCCAGGCAGTACTGCCTTGATGTATGCAGCTCATGGTGGACATGAGGATATTTGCAAGGCTCTTTTGGAGGCACTCCAACTCAGCAAACCCTTCGCATAGATTTGTTGAAAACATTGAATCCTGCTGAATTTCTAAAAATTGAGGCCGGCTAAAGCTTGATTCCATCCCACATGTCCTATACGTTCCTATACATATATCTACAGAAGATGTCTAAGTGGGGAGACTGGGATGTAAAAGTATATACTATATATTCATATATTATATAATTTATCAAATCATTATGTATGCCATTTTTTCATCCACGGTTTCGGGACCATGTGCACTGTACAGATGCAGGATGGGACCATGAAAATGCTTTGAAGCTTCCATGAATTGGGGGATATTGGAGGGTTCTATGAAGTTCTAAGCTTTTTGATTGGATAAGCTTGATCTTAGCGATCTCGAGGCTTTTGCGCCTGCTGCAGTTGTGAATCAACACGGTCTGACTGCGGAAGAGATGGCGACAAAGCGAGGCTTCCGCCGACTTGGGGTCCATCTCTCAGTGATCAACTTGTTGAGGGAAACTGGACAGGGTGCAAGAGGACAAGGGAAAACCGTCGCTTCGAGACTTGTATTGAGAGGGGGAAATCATAAAGTCTTCAACACGAAGATCAGGGAAAACCAAACACAAAGACAGGTCAGACAGAGATGGAAAGGAAGCACTGTAAGATGAAGGAAACTGAAGGGCAAGGCCATCCAGATACACAAATCAACTTGTGAGAGTCACAAAGCTGTCACAAGAAAGCTGCAAAGGCTAGAAGGCACAACATGCGAGATGCGTACACGAAGACAAATTTGGACTGGGAGAAGCAGAAACATTTAAAGGAGAAGATGTAGTATGGAAACCTATTCATTCTCTGTTTCTTCAATTCTGATCTCCTAGCTCCATGTGAGTGTCAACAAACCGATAAGAAAACTGGTTGACTGACTGCTGGAAAATCGTTGAGTGACTTCCCCGTATCATTGCCTCACCATGCGGCCTCAGAACAGCCGATGAAAAAATACGTGCAAAATGCAGGCAAAACGCAAGTTGTTCATGTCATGGTTGCCACCACCATTACCAAGCAAAAATTGCTTTTCAACCGACCATCGACTATTCATGCATTTTTTCCTGCAAACAAAAAAACTAAACTGACCGTCAGTGCCTCCGAGAAGACGCACGTTGTTTTGCACCTTACAGAATGATAATATAAAGAATACAATAAGTATACAAGAATTATATGGATGGGCCGCCAAGAAACTCGGAAGTTCGGCCACGGTAAGGCTATCATTGCAGCACACGCGATGGCACCAAAGAGGCGGAGATGCTTCCATGGTTCATTCTGTAGAGACGCATGCGGCATATTGGTTCATATAGATTGAATCAATTGAATATGTGTGTATTTGTGGTCAGCGCTGAGCGTTGCAAGGGTACGAGCAGAACTTGAGTGAATGTGAATGTTCATTTCTGGATATTTCTCATCATTTTTCTGAGGCCGGAGGATGTGCAACAAGTCGACGCCAAAGCCGACAAAGCTGAAGCACATGAGGACGGCCTCGAGTTGCACTGTGGCATCACTTTTTCTTCAGCAAATTTTGCATCACTTTTTATTTGTATGGCCGCCTGGCCGAGGCTGAGAAGAAAGACAACAATTTTGACATGGAAGAGGCTCCTGAAGCCCACAGCATGTCATGTCTTTGTTTGTAGGTGGGAAACCGATCCCAATTGCTGACAGATCCACAAGCTGAAAGCATAGAAAGCTTGCTGGATTTTGCTTGCTGCACTGGTTTTCTCTTGCCCAAATGGATAGTGTTTTGCGGTGGAGGTCTTCCGTGCCATGAGACCCTTTGAGGCCAGTTGGCTTGCTTTGCTAACCAATTAGGTGCTTAAACTTTCGAGTGCATAGCAGAAAACAAATTGAACACATCAAAGACATTGAAGTGCTTGAAGGTCCAAAAGATTGCCAGGGGTCAGGCCTGTTGCAAGTGCACAAATCATTCGAAACACTCGAATCCTGGTTACCATTTTGGCACATGGCCAGGTGAAGAGCTTTGATGAGTACCAGAAGAAGCTGACTCAGAACAAATTCTATTTGTCTCGTGCAAACTGAAATTCAGAGAGAATCAGAGAGAATCTGAACTCAATTTGTGAATTTCTTAAAGTGTGAAGTTGAACGGAGGTGGGAACAAATAGTGGAGCAACTGGAGCAGCAAGAAGAGGCACAAGAGGCACCAACTTGACGGGATCTCCATTTATATCCCATCAGCAAAGACAGAAGGAAAGAAGCCAAAGGGACAGTTCCCAGCGGTCTGGACATCATATGTAAGGTTGAATACTCGAATAGTCATAGCAGGTTTCATGGAAGAGCTGTTCAATGCCCTGGCCTTCTGACTTCTGATGAGTTTATGCAGGTGATTCGTTTTTCTTTTCAATCTGCAAATTTGTCCAAAGTTTCATCGCTCCGAGTGGGAGCGCATGGCATTCTGGGCTCAATGCTTGGGTCATGGTTGGATTGAAGAGATTCGATTTAGAGGTACTTCCTGTTGACTCCGGGAAAAGGAATCTCGGTTGTTTCATCTTAGCTCAACATACATCTGCCCTCCCAACTCTGTTGAGATCCAGTCCAGTTCGTCCATAATTTTCATCTTGCAGGTAGAGGATCGCCGGCAAAGCCTGGAGAAACACCCGGAGTACATTTGGAAGAATGGTGGGGCTCTCGTTTCAAACAGCAGCGTATGAGCGACAAAGCAATGCTTTCGTTTCAGACGAGAAGGAGTTGGCAAGTGTCAGTAGCACCTCTGGATGACTCTGATAGCCAGGAGTGCAGATGCGAGTGATGCTGTGAGCAACCCGAGAGCGATAAGACAGCAACCCGAGAGCGAAATGCCGTTGCAGAACATGTTTTACTGCGCTTGAAATTCTTCTCTTTCTGTTCTGAAGCTTGTCTCGAATTTTGCCCCTGCAATTTCGTGGTATGTTACAACGATTGCAATTGCAATGAAGCACTGCAGGGAAGCACACCCCCATGTCCCATGCTTCGGTTGGCTCGAAATAGGGACGTCTCTTAGCATACAACACCTACTCAGATTCTTTGAGGTTGGGTGATTCTTGGGTGGCCACTGTGAAACACAGGGCCGTGGGCCGCGGTGAAACACGTTCCCTTTGGCTCGTCCTGGTGTTTGGGCTGCCTCTCCAGGCCATGGCGGAACTTGAAGAGGAGGAGACTGTGGCTATTGAGCCCGAGAAGGAAGAGGAGGCACGTGGAGCAAGCAGAGATAAGATGCGAGAAGTGGAGATAAATAGAGATAAGTAGAGATCAGTATGAGCAAGTTGAGTACAGGTACAGCAAAGTACAGCTGGCACGGAAAGAAAATTGCTTAGAATTGCTTGCAGAGTCTGAGTACGGAGTCCGCGCAGTCTACGGAGTGAACCTGACTCAGGTGACAGATCTGAATGGAGCTGTGCGAGGAGTCCTGAAGCGGGCACTTCAGGTTGATGGTGTCATCCGTGGTCTTCACGAGGCAAGTGGTGATGGATTTGGGTATTTAGAATGGCAAGGAACTTTCTCATGAAAGTGCAACGACTTTTTGTGATTACATTTGATTACTAGAATCAGTAGAAGACTACTAGAAGATTGCCATTGGCTGTAGTTGATCACAGCATGCATTAAAGGAGCTTTGCAAGTTTTAAGTCCCTTAAAAGTCAAATATTTAAGCGGCGAAGGACCTCTACAGGCTAAGAGGCTAAGTCTCTTCTACCTAGTTTCTTGATATATCTTCACATAGTATGCTGACCTTTAGACAGCGGGACAGTCGGACAGCGAAGCGGGTGCAGGTGGCCAAGCACGTGGAAGCTTGCAAGGCGCAGGTCGTGTTCCTGGCAGAGTCTTGCAATGAGGCCACCTACAAGAAGCTGATCCAGGCCAGAGTTGAAGTGAAGTATGCTGAACTTAGATATCACAGGAGGTAAATGAAATTAATTTAGATATATTCAAATAAAGTAAGAAATAAAGGTAATTGTGAAATTATACGTAATTCGAAGCAGCTGAGAAGTAGTTGACTCAGTTGACTTGATCTGTCGAACTTTTACACTGTCACAGTTCTGGACAGGGCTTGTGCTTGGAGAAGAACGTGCCAGTTGTTGATGTGCCTGACAACAAGAGCTTGGGTGAGTGGGCAGGCATTGAGCAGCATGGAATGCTTGACTCATTTTGCCTCAGTTGCTTTCAGAAATTTGGACATGTTGAATAGTCATTGCAGACTGCATGCTACGAATCGCATTGGCTTTGTGAAGGCCTTTGCAAGATCGACAAGGATGGTCTCCCAAGAAAGGCCGTCTAGAAGGGAAAGTGTTCACTGTTCACTTACAGTTTGATGATCCGGAATCTCACAATTCTCAGGTAGTTGGCACAAGCTGCGTGGCAGTTATTGACTTCGGTGAAGAGGGAGAGGCCTGACCTTTGAAGCTTGCCAGGCTTGAAGGTTTGGAACACAGAGACAAAACAGGCTTACAACTACCTCATGAAGCATTTGGGAAAGTGAGTCCGAGCGCAGCACCAGACGGCCGCAAGAGACGAGAAAAGGGGCCATGGGCTGTGGGGCATGTCTTTTTGGTGGGTTTTATAGAGTGTAGAGCCAGGTCATTCTCAAGTTTTCTAGTTTTCTAGCCTCAGGTGGCACTCTTGCAGCTTATTTTGAGGTTCAGTTGCACTAGCTGCAAGACACTTTCGCGGAGAAGAGAGAGATATTTCCAAGTAACACCAAGGCGTAGATAGGGAAGATGTTTGGCTGTTTGTGATTTTAATACAAACCAACACCAACCCTTCAACATTGGACAGCTTGCGTAGCTGGAAAGCGTCGCAAGATGCGCATGATGTACCATATGCTGTGCCCATAGAGGCAGGTGGGCTGGGAGAGTCTCCAGAAACAAGGGAAAAATGACGTGCAGATATGTGCAGATGTCTTATGTCATCTTATGTCATCTTATGTCCTATCACATGCTAGTCTAATTGGCAAGGACAGCGCAGTTGCTTATCAAGCTGTGAGGTTTCCAACTTGCCATGAAGAATGTCAAGGCCAGGCAGAGTTACCCACAAAAAGACTCGGAGAATTGTTTCTTCACCTAGTGAGATAGTGAGATAGTGAGAGCTGAGATGTCTGAGATGTCTGAGATGCGAGATTCTCATAGATTCTGATGATCTCTCCATCTTCTCATGCGGTGAACCATGTGTCTCCATGTGTCTCCATGTCTTGCATCTCTGAGGCTGCAATGCGGGGAGCCCAAGAAACCTTGGGCTTCGACTCCCCCAGCCACATGAAGGGCCTCCAGGCGCGCTGAACTCGCTGAACTTGTAGCTCTTGTCTGGAAATTTCTGAGTCGTGGGCTTGTTGTGGGCTTGTCGTTTCACTCCTTGATGTTCTTTTTGTGTAGACTTGTTCCCAACCTTTATCATCATCTTGTATGAAGTACGAAAAGCATGGATAGGAAGAGGACCAATGCCAATAGGATTGCCTAGACTGTCCTTGCGAGACGTTTGGCGATGTCTGGGAAGGTCTTCATTGCCGACATACGAAACTGCCAGACCAAAGAGCAAGAGCAGCAGAGGGTGGACAAGGCCGGAAGAAATGGCTGAAGATAGTCTCCCAGCCATGGGACATGTGATCACTTAGGCATGGTAGGAAAGTGTGTCAAAAAGAAAAGAAACAAAGATGCCAACTTTGAGCTCGGATCCCTTCTGTCAGGAGTTGTCAAAGATCCGATTGAAATTTGCCAACCCCAAATCACTCTCTGGTTACGACAAGAAAAAGTGCCCTTGGACCAAGATGCTGTGGACATCGGGTGTGGAGCATGCCTGGATGCAGCCGCATGCTATAAAGTCTGACATGTCTCCATGCTCAGCATCCCGACAGGTACGTTTGGAAACTGCTCTATGCTTACATGTTGGGCTATGACATTGATTTCGGACATTTCCAGGCCGAATTATCTTGTGCCCTGGGCTATACCTCGGAGCTTTGGATGAATGTTTGTCAGGCCGTGGAGTTATGTTCCGCTTCCAAATTTAGCGAGAAAACAGCTGGGTCTCGGCCCCGGACGGCGCTGATCTTTTGTTGACCCGTTGACGAGGGTGAGACGGTGAGACCTTAGACTTGACACGAATTGCAGGTATTTGGCCACATCTCTGCTTCTTGCTGACAACAACGACATGGTCCGCATGATCGTGAACAGCGTGAAGACAGACATGGCCTCTGGCAACGAGGCAGAGACCAAATTGAGTAGGATCTGCCCACCAAAGATCTTGAAAGAGGAGAGGCGAAAATCAAGGGTTGCTCTCGTCTGAACAATTGAGCATTGTTTTAAATGTCGGAGCACTACAGTCTTGGAGCAGATTTAAATACCTGCAGTATGTATGTTTGAAATCGTTTGAACACATGTATAGTTTTTGCATTAGTCATTAGTCGAACAAAGTTTCTCTTGCGCCTGTTTGCAGCATATGGCCGCCTTGGCTCTGAACACAGTCGCCAACATTGGAGGTGCCGGCTTCCGATCAGCTGGGGTGTAGTCATTGCAGAATTACTTTCAATGACGCGTTTTGACGTTGTTTTTGGTTTTTTCATCATTTGGATGTTGTGGAATTCTTCCAGTCAGTGAGGTCCAGAGTTCGCTGACAACCTTTTCTCTGACATATCCAAGATGATTCTATCGCAGTCCAACTCGTTTCTCGGCTTGGACATGCAGTTGACACTCAACAACCAGGGGCAATAGGTTGATTGATCTTGATCGGTCGTTGCTCTTAGGTTGTCTCCCTACATTAAGCGAAAAGCATGCATTTGCTTGCTCAGACTGTATCGGAAGGACGGGAAATTAGGACACATATGGAAGCATGCATTTGCTCGCTTTCAGCTTCTCAGACTTTGCTAGTTCTCAGTGTGGTCAGCTGGCTGTGTATTTTTTGTGTATCACGTGGCCAAATATCTATCTGGTGCTCCCAGCGTTTTCCTGACCAGGAGAATGATGGTCTGAAGCCAGATGTCTTCCACCTACACTCATAGTGAGTTAAATGCTGTGCTCAGCATTGAAAGGAATGGTTTTCTGACCAAGGTCTGGGAAAAGAAGCTTGCTGCCTTGTTTCTTGAACGAGACATTGGTCTGTTGACGTCTTCGCCCGAGCTGAAAGATGACTCTTCTCAACAAACACGCAAAAAATCAAACAAGCATGAATTATGCAGTCTCCATGCAGTCAAGAAACCTTTTATGCCTTTTGCACGATTCACTGCCGGGAACTGCAGGTCTGCAAGTGGCTTCATGTTAGGAATCTTAGAGATGGGCAAGTATCCAGTGCTGCCCCAAGTGAAGACTAAATCTTTCCCTGTGCAATTTGTTTGGGCCTTTCACTGCTTGCCTGGCTGGCAGTCTCTTTTTACATTGCAAGGTCCAAGCCTGGGGAGAAGTGGTACCGCCCGTGTGCCAGTGCTTAGCCAGCCTGGTACAAGGGGACTGTCCAGAATTCTATGAGTGCCCAATGTCAACCAACAGAATCTTGAATATGAAGATCATGAAACGGAACAATCTTATCATAAACTTCATCCAAGCATTCTACTTTCTCAGGTACTATCATGTACCTGCCCCATGGCTTCAGACCAAGCTTTTGCGAATCTTGTGGTGCTGACGAGTTTGATTCACAAGTTTGAGCATCGAACAGAGTTTGAAATTGCAATAAATTGCAGGTCAAACAGATTTAAGATTTGGTTTCAGCTGTCTGAATTGCCAGGCAGTTCTTTCCCGTCTCCACCTTTGATGCAGAGCTTCTGTCCCGTCCTGAGCGGATTCGGGTCCGATAGCACAAGCATTTCGTAGTTATCTTCTTCCTCTGTACATCACGTCACTCCCAGGCACAGGATGAATGTTATGTTACAGACCATATTGGCGAAACCATCCTCGCAGAGGACTCCTGCACCTCCTCCAGGCTTGAGAGCTTGAAAGCAGAAAAACATTGGAAAGTCTTCCAGTTTCTTTCTTTCATATTCAAAATTATTCAACACATTCCAGTTCCAACGATGACTTTTTGCAAAGTCTTTGGTTTGCCGGTTTGATGCTGCCGTTGTCGCCGTCGTCCTGGTGGTGTCTCTTCCCTGAAAACAGGCCCTGGAAAAAAGAGAAGCAAGGCAAAGCAAGAGATGACACGACTTCAAGACACCACATCTACAAACGCATAGATGTTCAACACGACAGTCGAGGGCTGCAATGTGATTCGCATGGTCCCTACAGTGTTTTAGTCACTCTAGTCACTTTAGCACTGTCATCAAGAAGAGTCTTGAGGCCCTGTCGGGAAAGACTTAAAAACTTTATGATTTAACTTTTAGCCACTCGAATTCTCCCAAATCTATCCGCTTCAGGTGGACGCCGAGCGCCAAAATCGGTCCAATGCTGAACACGCTATTCTGTTCGAGGCGATGAGAAGAAAAGTTGCCATACCTGTACCCTATGGACTTGAAATCAACGTATTTTCCAGAATTATTTGATCATCCAATTTCTTGCTAAGGGATGACACTTCCTATTTGACAAAAGTCATCCAGAGTCTAAGTTCCCTTTGCCCATGGAGCAAGGGATTGGAGTGGAGAACTGCCATACTGCCGATGGAATGGTTTAGATGCGCATTCATTTCGTTCAACGTTTTCATAGCAGTTTGCACAACCAAAGGCTCAGTAGCCCAGTGTCACGATTTCACTCGACACTACTTGACAGTATGACACGCAGTAATCTCATGTTTCAGTTCTGATATATTCGGATTCGTCAGAATTTCAAATGAGACGATGAGACGATTTGTTTTGTTTAGTGGTTGTATGTTGTGAACGAAATGTTTGTTTTGCTCCAAGAGTTGACAGGCAATGAACTTGATGATTCATCTCGAGGCTGCATCTCGATCCTTCGAAGCTGAAACATAAGAAGATGCTTACGAGTTCCAAAAAGATGACCAAAGTGGAGATACAAAGGGAACGGTATCATGAAGAGCTTATGTAGGTGTTGACTAAATTGATCAAATTGATTAAGTCCAAAGAGCTTTGGGCCATTGAGATTTGCAGCTGGCCCAAAGACACTTTCATATTGTCATATATTGTCTATTTGTATGGTGCTTTTGATTCTTTTTTCTTCTACATTCTCCTGTCATTGTGAGCTGTAAGTTCTTTTGCTTTCCGAAGTTTTGGTCTTGTAACGTGACAGGATACAGCAGATCCAGAGACAATGAAAACAGCTGCTGGTCTTCTTGGGATCTTTCTGTCTTCAACAGACCCGAACATCAGGTGCGCTTTGTTGCATTTTCAAAAGACATGTCATTCGAACTCACAGCACAAATCCTACGAAGCTCACACTGACGGGGTGCAGCGCGTGATGGAATGGCAATCCTGAGATGTCCTGGCATGGGAGGTCGTATAGCTCGTATGACATTGTCGCATGTCTTTCCACTAGGTATTTGGGCCTGGAAACCATGGCGAGACTAGCGACCAATCTCTCCACACACGAGTATCTTGACAGGCGGCAGAGAGTTCAGGATGAATTGCTGACTTTGAAATGCTATCATGAAGAATCAAAAAAATGATCATGCTGTGAGAGGTACAAGAATCAAATCCTGGACAAGATGCATGAAACAGATATTTCGATTCGAAGACAGGCGCATCAGACATGTTTAGAAGCAGCTAAGACCCAACTGTGTTGTCTCAGTGCAGCCTCCGTGTTGCACTTCTTTGCATGTCCTCTCTTCCTGGCACATTTTCTTCACTGCTTCTTGTGATTTTGTAATTTTGGTGTGGCAAGATCCTGGAATCCTTTCCCATGTGGCCTGAGAGGCCCTGAATCTACTCTATGCCTTATGCAGGCGAGTCTGAACTTGCGTTTCGATGGGTTTACTCAGATCTGAAAAAAAGCAGTCAACGAACCGACGTTTCACAACATTTCCATTCGTTGAGTCATCGAGCATTGATGTTTTTGTCTGTTGAGAAGTTCTAATGGTCCCCCCTTTCGCGATGTTGTATACCATGATGTTTGAGGTCCCTCCGCACATTGCAAGCCTGTTTGGAAATCACACTTGGTGTAAATCGGTCTAGAGATAGTTATTGTCTGTTTTTGAGTGAGCAAACGTCTTTAGTCTTAGATCTTATTCGACATTTTCTTGTGAACTTGAGGCCAGAAAATTGGCAGCAGATCGTTGATGAGCTGTTAGAGATTTTGGGCGCCAGCGATAGCTTGCTACAAGAGGAGAGCCCGTGAGTTACTGTGACATTGAGCTTTGCGGGCGTTGACGGAAGACAAGTTCGAGCCTTGAGGCTTGGGATTCACACGTCGCGGAATTCAATGATACAGTGATACATGAGCTAGAATGGAAACTCGAGAAAATGTGATGTCGGAAAAGAGAAGGGCGAAGACCTCGATTTAGACTTGGATCTTGATTCAAAAAGAAGGGAGGGGAAGATGGAGGAAAGATGAGAAGCCGGGGATTGGCTGAGCTATTGAACTTGCCAAGCTTCGCGACTGGCACATGCCTTGATCGCCCCAATCTTTCGCTACGTGTTCTGTGCGTGCAGGAGCTTGTTCTTAAGATTGCCATCTTGGCAGAAAAGAATGCTCCGAACTTTGGTTGGTATGTTGACGTTCTGCTCTCAACTCTTGTTCATTTTCAAAGTTTGAATGCCTCCTTCCTTTCATATCCTTTGCATTTCCTTGCATCTGATTGTATATCTTTGCACCTATTTGCGCCCTTTTTATGTTCCCTTGCTCGGGATGGCAAATGCATCATCAGCACCTCCAGGTGGTTTTCAAGATGTTGGAGAGTGCTCCAGACGCTGCAGATCACTCAGACTCTGTGTTTGAAAGTAGCTGACGCCCGTGACGTGGTGACGTGATGACATGGTGACAGGGTATCAATATGTATCAATAGTGTATCTCAGGTTGCAGATGACGTTTGGTATCGAGTTGTCCAGGCATGGATCACATTTGTCACAGCGAAGAGTTCAAAGCAATTTCAATTTCGAGCTTCCGCAGATCTCGCTTCTAGATCTTCATGTCTTCATGTCATGACTCAATGGCTAATCTTCTCAAATATCATCACTGTGCAAAAGACGGAAGCAGCACAGAATGAACCAAAGGCTTTAAATCTGGTCTCATCTGGTTTCATCTTTCAACTTCATGAAAGGTTGTTACTGGTTTTGAAGATGGTCTTGCAGAGTCAGCCTCCAGCTTAATGTGGAAGCTCTTGGAAGCGGGTTGATGTCTGCGTCTGCGAAAAGCCAACTTTTTACAAATCTGCAAATGTGACACAAAATCTTTTGCTCCCAGTGCAGCCTTTAGCATCGTTTGCACTGACTTTTGGCTTCGCAGGAGAAGCATGGTTTGCAAAGACATGCTGCCAGCAAGGCAGAAGACGTCCAGCGAATCGGTACGAATCGGTACAAGACCCCTGAGACAAACTTCTGCCAGCAAAATCCTTGCGAGCTGGATCTCAATGGACCTCTGATTTGTCAGAATCCGCTAGGCCTATCAGAATCTTACAAGTCAGAGAGCACCTCATGATACACTGCTGCGCCTCGGAGCGTGCGCCTTTTTTTCTTCATGTGGCAGTCGAACTTTAGCATCTTGAATCTTGACAGGTACCTCATTGGTGAATTCGGACATCTCTTGCCACAAAGTGTGACCCCTCGGGCCAAGTTCGAAGCTTTGCATCGGCACTTTGCCAGAGGTTCGCAGCAGACTAAGGCTCGTCTTTGTACATTTCGTAGATCTCATTTCTTACAATAGATCAAAGGATATCGAAGGTAAATTCTTTTAAACATTCAGAAACGGCAGTATCAAAGATGTTGTGCGAGTGTGCCTTTTGATTAAGAAACTGCAACAGAAGCGCCCCTTCCAGGCAATCATTCTGCTGGCATCGGTGAAGCTCCTCAATGGAAACGAAGCGCTGAAAGGAGAAGTCGGCAGCTTCCTGAAAGAAATTCAGGTGCATCAGGGGAGATGGGGCATACGTCCAGAGATGAGAAGAAACTTTCGAGGTCTTTCAATTTCAGTTTCGAACCCTCAGACCCTCGGCCAACAGTTCTATAACCAATTCCAAGCTCGATTAGCCATTCAGTGATTTTCAAGCTATTCCCTCATTTTAACTTGCTTGCGTGCATTTGGTTGTGTCTTGACAGGACAGCGCAGACGTGGACCTGCAGCAGCGCACAGTGGAGCTACTTCAGCTCGCCCGTGATCAGGACGAATTGGAGAAGTGGAGGGATTGAGAAGGATGGATAAGATTGGATGGGGGGGAAGGAATTCAGATGAATTCGGAATAAAGTTGAATAAAATAACACATGAAGGGAATGAAAGGAAGGCATGGGAATGAAGGCTCGAAAGAAGGATGCAACTGCAAACGGCTGATGGAGCTCTCATGTTTCGAGGTGATCCCATCAATTTGACATCATTTGAGCATTTGGACCACTTGCTAGACCTCCGAGTTTGAAGAACTGTAATGCTATCAAAGCAAGAGCCATTGATCAGGATGTAGAAATGCCACGAAACTGCCATGGAAGCGACGTGAAGACATTGAAGAACTAACGCGACAACTCCAACAATCACAACTAAATCAATCCTGTCCTGTGGCAAACTTCAGACAGGACAAGCTTGACCAAGTTCTGTCACCGATGCCTGCGTGCGCAACGAATGCTGTCCTCGACTGGCTTCAGAGATTTCTGGCTTCACACAGTGTACGTGCAAGGATCATGAGAACAATGAAAACGATGAGAACAATGTGAATGAATATACTGAGAAACGTTGCTGAAAGCAAAGATGAGAAAATTGAAATATATAGCTTTGCAATGAAAAGCATACTTCTCTTCGTGTTCGAGTGCCTATGTTGGACCGTTGGACTGATGGGTTGTATTGCTGTTTTGCTGTTTCGAGTGTGGAGGTATGCTGAAAGTGTGCAAAGAAATAACCCGCTTGTGAGCCCGGCATTGTCTCCACTTAGCTTTCAACTTGAAACCACTTGAGCCCTCAGAAAAATTGAATCTGTTTGATCTGTCAACAATTTATTGCGCTCCCTCAAGTGCAAAGTTAATTAAGTTGCTACGTTTTCTTCGTTTTGGATGTGCGTTTCGGATGTGCCAGGTGCAGCGGTTAAAGTTCTCCTCGAAAAATCGTGCGCATACCCGTGCAGAGCTGGAAGAGGTGCATCCGTGCAAGTTTTGGAACGAACTCCAAACGTATGAAAGAAAAAAATGTACTCAAAGGACTTGCACGTTTTAATGATTTTGTTGTATTGAGTTACTACGGGTATCCTGTCAGGCCGCAAGAAGTGAAGGTGGTATGTACAAACCTGGAGGTGCAGCCGCTGTTCATGCATCATGTAGCTTGCAGAAAAGATTTGCAAGGTGCATTAGTGACATTAGTGACATTAGTGAATCATAAGTGAATCACTAGTGTCTAGTGAAGTGATTTCAACTGCCTAACAGCAAAGTTCTGGAGCCTGGGCTGTTGCGTAGGTACCAAGAAAGGGGATGGAGACGTGCGACCGTTGGAAATTCCTGATCCAGGCCCTCAAAAGTCAGAGATCAACGTGTCCTAACTTATCTTTCACGTGTCAAATCTTATGAAACGAGTTGCACTCGAATTGAGTGCCTAACTTCATCAGTGTCTTTTTGAAGGTCAAGTGAATACTGCAAAAAGCAGCCCAAGCCCGCAGGCAAGGGGAGCTGTAAATCAATCAGTCCCTTAGCAGTGGTGACACCATTCGGTTCACCATGTTTCACAATGACACAATGTTTGACTTTTTAGACTTCATTTGGGGCATTCCTCTCAAAAAGTTATTGCGCGGTGTCTGTGGCCTTTGTAGCTCCATTCACATTTGTGATTCCTTTTACATTTTCATACAGACTTCATGCGGCAACCACAGCTTATCACAGTCATCCGTTGCCTCTGCGTCTGCCAGGCTGTTTCAGAGCCAGAAACCCAATAGATCTCATGATTGTAGTTTTTTGAGCGGAACAGCATGTTTCGTTTGCGACTTGTGACCCGAACTCGTTTTTTTGCAAGGTCTGAATCATCTGATTCAGAAGGTGCACCTTGCAGTCGAGCGCAGATAAAGCACATGTTCACACATGTTCACACTATAGATTCGTTGCATTTCGTTGCACCGTCTCCTCTTTTCACCAAGCTTTGCTTGACGCCACAGATGCTCCAGAACCCACTGCGAATGGGACGGGCAGTGGTCCAAGTGGGCCAAGTCCCAAGGACAGCCATTTCAGCTTCAGCGTTTGCCTTCGACTGATTTCACACGGGTCGTTTTTTCGTGGTGATTTTTTTAGCTTTCAACAATGACATGACGTAGGCTCTGGATAAGGCGTCCGGTTTTGCTTGACTCGTTGAGCTTAGTGTTTTTGCCTTGCTCCGAATTCGAAGTGTTTCGTCAGTTTCGAAGCAACTTCGTCTACAGGACCTGTGGCTCCAACTGTGCTTGGCTCCAGTTGGAAGGTTCCAAGCTTGCATTTCAAGGCTTCAGAATGCTTCATGATGCCTCATGCTTCACCAACTTTCGTGATAGAACTGACTTGATTAGATAAGATTATCTTAATTGTATAGACTTAGATGCACATGTTTTGAAATCGCACTGTTGAGTCTTCAAGACACAGGCAATTTAGGAAAAGAAACAGTGGTGAGAATCAATCAAGTAGAAACACAAGGAGGGACGAACCATGCGTTCTAGGGCCTTTCAAGGGCTTCAAAACAATCTGCAGAAAGCTTTTCTGTGGACACCTCGGACCTCGACCTTGTTTTGCGGTGTGGGCGTTGGGTGGGCGCTGGGGGGGCTCTTGGGCTTTGCTAGATTCGGATGGGAAGGTGGTTTGGCCTGCTGCCAAATACCAGCAACTCTGCCAAACAAGACAGGACACAGGCCAGAAAAAAGGTTTCGAAGGGAAAAGATACTTTTCATCAAAAAGTCCGCTGGCAAGAAAGAGAAGACTACAGCTACGAAGAAGAAAGCTTTTAGACAAGAGAAGTTTGTGGACGGGAAAAGGAGGCCCTTCATCAAGAACAGATACAACGAGAGAGAGAGGACTACAAGGAAGAATAGAACTTTGGATTCAAGAAAAGACACTTTTAGACGAAAATAGTCAAGACTGTTAGTCGAAAGAGAAAACTAAGAAGAAGAAGAAGAAGAAGAAGAAGAAGAAGACCTTTGATTTAATCAGAGAGGCGTTTTCGAACGAACAAATGGCAAGAAGGTAAGATCTACAGAATGAATATATTTTGTTTGTAAAAGCATGTAAGAACTACATATTGGTTAAGACCTGTGGGTGTGGAGGTGGTCCCCAGTAGATGGACTGTGCGATTTGCCATTCTTGTGGACCCTGAAAGGCAGACGAAATAAAAAAACCAACTCTGTTTGCTGAGTTGCTTTGAAATCAATTTGCACCCTTAAGCACCTAGGCTTCCTGCGCTAGCTTTGAGCACTTAAACATGTTGGGAAAGAGAGATTCAGACAAAGAATAGAAGAACGGAAGATGTAGGAAGAGAAAGCAATGGAAAGTCAGTCACGTTTTGGAAGGACATGATTTGAAGAAAACTCTGGCGTTCCAAGGTTCTACAATTCTCCTCATTTGGTGCTGGAGATGAAGCAAGAGTGAGCAAACGGGGCGAGACAGTTGTGTCACGTCGTTGTTTTATGTTTAAAAGTACGTACAGAAATGTGTTCTTTTCTCGTCGTCAGGTATAATGCAGCGACGGGCCGCTTGACTATTCTCTTCAAGAACACTTCCAAGGCACCTTGAGAATTTGCAAATCAAAAGTTTGAGTCCCGAGAGACTCAAGAGTCATTAAGAGTCATTAAGAGTCATTAAGAGTCACTGGCACCGTCCAACCACGGCAACCACGGCAGCGACACTGTCACCAGACTTCAAAAAAAGCCGATGTCCTTTCAACAGATGTTTCAAGGTAGTCGACCTCTTCCTCGGGAATTGGTTGATAGATAAATTTGAGGATCGAATTCTACACTAGCTACTAGAATGTGGTCGCATACTTGTGACTCGTGGCAACATGTGCAGTGCCAGGGGGCGATCGGCAATATTCGTGTTCAGATCCCTGAGGCGATCGGGTCATGTCAATTCAACGCAGCAAAGCCCAACTGTGAAGTGTTTTTGTCTTCGGACTTTAAGTCTTTATATAAGTCTTTAAGTCTTTGTCTATCTTTTTGTCTCATTTTCATTTGCATCATTCATTGTCTTCTCTTTGCAGGTGGCTTTCATGAAAGCCCAGACCTTCAGCGAGGCGAGGAAGCAGGATACACGATGCTGTCAAGGGCCAGCAAGTCGAAAAGGTTGCAGACGGTGCAGATGTTCGATTCGTTCCATGTTACGTTTGCGATGTATTTCCGCATGGGTGTGTATTTCTGTATTTTTGTTTGTGTGCCCTGCAGCACTGCATTTCTTTCAGACCCCAGGTTCCATCGTCGATGAAGCCTGGTGAACAGGCCTGGCAAGAGCATGAGAAAGGATGGTGGCCAGGCAATTGGAAGTGGAATGAAGCGGAATGAAACGGATCTGGATATTGTGTTTGCGTTCGTTTTTCTTTATTCAACGAGCTTTGACGTTCACAGCTGCACTTGATTTAATGAAAACGCACAAGATCACAAAACCACTCTCAAGTACTGAAGGCAAAGATTCCCTGTGCCTGTGAGCATTAGCTAGTGTCATGAATCAATTCCTTTCTTGCAAGAGTTCTCAGGCACAGCACCTTGTGCAAGTGCAATGTTTGCGACCTTTCCTGCAGCCTGCAAGATATGCTGTCGAGCTTCTTGGCTCACTGGCCTTCTTTGCATCACTGATCATCATTATGTCACAACAAACATTGCACAAGTTTTTTCGTTTCAAACGTCCTTTTTACATGAGCAGAAGTTGCACAGAGTTACACTCTGCTCTTCCTCTGTTGGCTTTGGCCGTCCACGTTTTCCTCCTTTTTCATCCTTTTTCACTCTTCCTTTTCTCTCTACTTCAACATATCATTTTTTGCCTGTATACTGCAACCGCGTTCCACTCCAGTTTCGAGTTTGGTTTTGCCCTGTTGTTTTTCTTGGAAAGAATGTGTTTAAAGGTTTCCATTGACAAACTGCCCAGGTATTGTACTGCTCCGGGTGAGCCACCTCAACAGGTGCCTTTGCTGCTGCACGAATCTCAGGCAATTCCTTTGGATCCTGCAGCTTGACATGGCTTCACATTGCTTCACCTAGAAGAGTCCTGAAGGATTATGATAAGGATTCATAGTGAATAAGAATTGAGTTCGTCAGCGATCCGGGATTCCATTCAATTCTTGTATCAAAGAGCTCTATCCACAAAGCGAAATGACTTGTGGCACATCATCACAAAGTACTCATGGGAGTCTCAAAGGAAATCAGGTTAGCATCAACAGAGCATCCAGAGATATGAAGTTAGCCCCCAAAAAGACGATGCGTTGTTTTACTTTGGAGAAGTCTGTTTTGTGATACGGTTCTGCCCTGAAAAGGGCAGCCACGAAGTGGTTTTCAAAACTTAGAACCTACGGGTGAATCGGAAACATGCCTTCGTGCCTTTGTCATTTCGATAGAAGGTTGTTGAGAAGTAGTGACTAAGTAGCGGTAGTGTAGGGAAATTCGATTCCACGTGGGATGATGTGATGAGAGTCGGGAGACCTTAGCGTGACTCATCATACAAAAGGACAGGGAAAATCAGGGCGGGAGAAAGACAAGGAAAAGTCAGTTACTGAAAGGTCTGAGGAAGCCTATCATAGCAACAGGACATACTCTGATAGAGTATATCCTGCATTTTTCTCTTCGACTTGTTCTCCTCCATGTCCTACAATCAGATGATTGAAAAGCTACCTTTCATGAGGATCATTTGCAAAAGTCCATTTTGCTAAGTTCGCAAAGGCCTGCTGTGGTCACCAAGTTCATCTCTCCTGCGGAGGTGCAGGCCATCTTCATATCCATGAGATTCTGAGGAAGGATACTCAAGATGGCAAAGCTTTAGGACGAGGGCGAGGGAACGCTGCAAGTCTAAGACGAAGTGCAAGGCAAAAACTGTTCAAATACAAGAAACAAACATCAGAAAGGATCAGATGGAAGGATTCAGTAATAGACATAGATACACCTATATCCCACCTATATCTACCCAGGAAGTCGTCTCATATAGGAGTTCCTGTTGAAATTATGATAAAGATTGATATCGGAAGACTTCATTATTTGCTCTACATTTTGTGCCTGAGTTGTGCTTCTTGCCTGTTTGCCAGCCTGCGCAATTCATGCCGTTCTTCGAGTCCCTGGCCGGACAACCCCGAGAGCTGCTCTCTGTGGGAAAGGCCCAAGAGATTTTGATCAGACATTCGCTCATAAGTCACTCATACAGGTGCATGTGTATACATGCTTATCATGGTTGTCATCATCTACAGCACAAGGTGTTATACACTATTCTACCAACCACTCATATTGAACGGTCTAGTCATGTCTAGCGTGTTTTAGGTCCAAATTCAAAGATTGCGATTGTTGGATGGACATACTCAATGCTATATAGAGGGAGGAATGGATACATTCCAGGAAGGGTCTGCATCAGCTCAGCCGAACCCCCCCAAAATTCCCAAAAAGATCCAAAAATCTGATGTGTGTATGAAAGTATTTGATACTGTGGTGGATAAGTCATCTTAAACTCCATGCATGATACTGTAACTTTGATCAATCCAGCCATCCAGCTGACTCCAGCCGTACCCTCAAAGGTTTGATATCATCACGTGGCAAACCTTGGAAAACGCGTCTTTGCGTTTTTTTACCTCCACTTGCATCTGAATCTTTTGCAGGCCAAGCAGCCGCCAAACCAATGGTTGAACTACCTTCAAAAGGCAGCATTCACCCGTTGAATTTGCCGTGCACCCTGTGTCTTCCACTGCTCCAGTTGACTCGAATACCTTGCCAGGGCTTCAACATGTTCGTGCTCCCTGGGAGTGGACCAGCGCAAACCCTTGCCGCAGGCATGAAACGCAAGACGGAGAGCAGAGCAGTGGCACATCAGATTGAAGACATAGCATCTTTGATCTTTGCATATGAGACATTTGGAACATGTGTAGTACTTCTAATATAGTAATTAGGTGCCTATCCAGGGGTACGAAAACAAGGTAAAGTTGACTCTCTGTACATATATGTACCTGGAACCCAAATGACCTCTATTTTTGAAGGTCAACCCTCCAAAACAAGGCCTTTTCCAATCAAAACAAGGGTCATTTGGGTTCCAGGTATATACATACTTATATATCCATATGTCTTGTCAGCTATGTGCAGAAGTATAGCCACTTGGCTAATCTCACGCAATTTCCCCCAAACTCTCAGCTTCTTTGAGTTTGCTTTGCACTTGAAACAAAGATCAGTGTCCTGTCCAGTTCTGGAACAATGCCACTGCTTTTCATTCCTTTCTCATCTGACTCATATCCGTGTAAACACGGAAGCATGGAAGCATCGTCAGGCACCCTGAATACAGCTACCCCTGATGCCTCTCAGCCTGGCAAAATGATGACGGTTCCCATTCTTGTGCGACGCCTTGGTGCTTCAAATGAGATGAAAAACGCATTCGAATTGCATTAATTTTGCATTTCATTGCATCGCTTTTGTGAAGGTACGCTTGGAGTATGAGGGAAACCAGCAGCTGGTCAGACTGACTGTACGCACTCAACATGGAGAAGACTCTTGGATGGCACGTGGGCAAGCACCGGGCTTCATGCTGACTTCTCGAACTCGGTTTTTACATTTGGTAGAGTCGCTTGTCACATTCCTGTCCCTCCTGACACTGGTTTCAAACGAAGCAGCGTTGCCTCTGCACATTGGAGGTCACATCTAGTGTTGCCAAGATCATTGAGACCTACCTCTTTGTGCCTCCCAATGTCACGGTCTTAGTGCATCTCCGCGGATTGAATATGCCACGGACATGTCATTCAAAGATGTAATATGATATATTATATATATTATATATTATATATTATATGTATTATATATATTATATATAAATAGAGTTAGAGACCAGATGTGACTTTCGAAAGGACTACCTGCCTAACTCAGGGTTCGTAGCAAGACGTTTATCGAGGCGGGCCAATTATTTTGCATCTCGTTCAAATTCCTAATTCTTGGGCCTCTGTGAAAGCTTTTTTGGCAGGTTGATCTCAGATGGCCGGAGGTGTTTCACCAAAAATGGCGCGCAACTGCTGTTTTTGAGTTCAGTTTTGCGCCTTGCAACTGGAGATCCACTTCCCTCACTCTCTCTACAGTTGTCTCTTTCATTCTCTTTTGGTGTTTTTGAGTAGCTGTATGGATTATTCAGAAAATCATGGGAACACTGGACAGGGCAAGAAAAGCTAGGATTATATGCTCAGAACGACAAGGAACCGACAGTTCTATCTAGGTCCAACACTTCCTCTCCTGCAGATCATAGAAGAAACAAGTCGCACATCAGCATGGTCCAAATTGAAATCTCAATACAATCCCGTTTTTTAAATGAATAGCAGCATTTTTGAGCAACGCCTTCCAAACAGGTGCCACGGAATGGATTGTAAAGCTTGGGCATAGTGTAATTATGGCAGCTGCCACTGTACAAAGTGGAAATGAAAGCGAATTTGATGGGCCAGAGCCTTAAGAAGTTGTCTTGTGCGCAGGGGGATATGAGCCAGTGATCTACATAGTGGCAACATATCCCATGCGAGCAGCAATTGTCTTGCAGTGTGATCTCAGCAGACATTACTTTTCATTCTTTTCAGCTGCAATGACTTGGAGTTGAAAGTGTGAAAGTGGTCGGAATGGCAGGAATGGGGTTGGAATGTGGTAGGATGTCGTAGGAATGTGAAGAAAAAACAAGAATATTTGATACATGTTCAAATTTCTGCTTTAATCATTCACTCCATCGAGAAGTCAAGGTCTCAGCCATGCGACTCCATGGGCGTCACAATGAGGGCGCCATCACCATCGCAATTGGATGACCGATCTCTTTGTAAAGTTTGCACAATGTGACTTCACGAAATGACTGAATGAATGTGTCCTTGGTTGTCAGCCTGTGTGTATTTTCATGACATCCTGTGACTACTATCTAGGCAAAGCGGATATCTACTGCAAGTCTTTGTATTGGAATGGACCGTTTTTGCAGGAAAACCTTCGAGCTGCCTTGCGTTTTTTGGCGTACCTGGCCTAGTGACGAGCCACGATTGCCATTGAGATAAAAATAACTTATATATATTGACTTTGATGTAAGTTGAATCTTTTTGACATACACTGAATCGTGTTTTCGTAGCTTCAAGATTTTGTTGTCTGAACTATGAGATGAGTCTGTTTAAAACTACAATGAGATGATATTAAAATACGGTTACCGCAATATTCAAAGGATCTTTGGATTCGATGGAATTCGTTGAGGTTTGAATGTGCGGAGCCTGGACCTGTGGAGGCCACTTGAGTTTCGATCCAAAAAAAATGTAAGAGGTTAAAGTCGTTTGAGCAAACAAAAGCAAACGAAAGCATTTCGTTTTTGTTTCAAAATAAACGATTTGTGACAGATTGCCATTTTTTTAAATCTGTGATCTTGATGGTGAGCAGTGACAGATTTGTTGAGAGTTGAGATCAGTCACAGGGGCCTTCCTTGCTGCCTCCCCGGGAGGACTGAAGGCTTAAGAATCTCCAGCTTTAGAAAGCTGCCGACAGCATGTGGTCCATGACCTAAATTCTGCCTTTTAATCTCCCATACAGTACATACAGGATCTTCAACTTAATAGTGTAGGGCGCCGATTAACAAAGGGATTGCCACTCCCCATGTAGCGACTTTCAGCATTTGATCGTTTGAGGTCAAAGAAAGTGAAGCAAGATGAAGCAGTATGTATGAACCAAACGATGACACTCAAAAGTAAGACTCGCGCTTGAACAGCAGGACAAGGTGGGCCTCACCGTCGTGTTGGACCGCAATTCTGTCCCGTTTGCTGGTTTCGTGTTGTAGGTCTAGCACGTTTCCAATCCTTGTTCATCCTTTCTTTTCACTCATCTCTACAAATTCTACACGTAGGTTAGTGGTCTGCACTAAAAACACATGGCTGCAACAAGCCACTCAAGGACCTTGATGAAACACTCTCCCATTGTCGTTTGGATCAATTACCAACCGGCCCCAAGTCCTTGCCTTAGGGCATCAAGGCAATTTGACTGGTTGGAGGCGAAGCCCACACTTCGATTTGACCTTTAGAAAATTGCATTTCGATTTTGCACACATCCTAAATCAATGCTAAATCGATGTATGTTGGGTAGACGTGGTATACCTTGTTTGTTTTCATTGCTAGATTTTCCCTCATTTTGCATCCCTGTAATGATAGAACCTCACTTTGCGCTTCTGTTGCGCTGGATTTAGGCCAGACTTCTCCGTGCAGTTTGAAGAGTCCAAAGCCAAGCACTCAAATTTGAGGGAAACTTGGAGAATGACGTGGGAACCCTTGAGCCCTTAAGACAAGTGATAACATTAAGCATTGCCTCTGTATTGTGCAGTCTGAGTTTACATGTTGTCTTTTCGTTCAGAGCGTCAGCAGTCCAACGTGGAGGCCACGGGGTATGTTTACGTCCGACCCTTTGCCCGGCTCTTTCTTCAAGTGGCAGCCCGGCTCTTCGAGGTGCAACATTGACTTTGAAAGTTGCGAACGACGTTTGACTCATTTGACCTTAAACGGTACAAGTGTGAAAGACCTGAGACAGAAGATACTGTACACTGTATACATTTGTATACGAATGCGGCAGATACAAATTCATAACGAATAGGGACAGAAAGGAAGAAATAGCAGATACAAAATCATACAAAAACAGAGAGCAAATAGTTGCCAAATGATTCACAAATGAATAGCAAATATATGATAGTTCAGGTCAGGACAGCAATACTATTCAGTATGAGGTGAGAAATGTGAAAAGCTCATGGACAGTCTTACTAAAGAGAATTCTGACTATAGGAGCTAAGCATTGAAGGAGTGACACAGGGTTTTCGATGTAGACTAGCAGTGGTTTGGTCAGACCCATGGCAGCAGGGACTGAGTTGAAACCTACGAAAGAGGAAGCATTTCCTCCAAATACTAAGTGAAGCGGCCTTGTTCCGTCTTTTGGGGGGTGCAGGTTGTTGTTTTTACAGCATCTTCTCAAGGCTACGCTGATCAGGACGGGTGAAGCATGTTGGTGGGATCAATGCAGTGAAGCCCTTGTCAAAGCAAATGTGATCAATTGCACACAAATATGAGGAGTGGATCTGCAGTATATGCACAGTAGATACATTAGCTGTCACAGTTTCCTAGCCTGCTTCTTTCAAACAGTGTGTTTGTCTGCTTCATTCAACAACATGACCTGTTGCAGCATGGATTCTCGTCCAAAGCACTAATTTCACCTAGTTTCTGATGCTTGAGACGCTAGAGTTGGGAAACAAAGCGGAAAATCTCTTCGTGCGTACAACAGGATTTATTTACAAAGGATTTCCTTCTCTATGCTGTAGAGCTCAAGTCTGGCAGGGTCTGTAGAAGTCTTGCCAGGTTCTAGATCAACTAGATCCAGAGCGGCGCTGCATTTCCACTAGGCTCTATCGCAGGGGTCTCAAACGAACAAACCTTTTGCCAGTGCAGTGGGCTTTCTGTGGAAGTCTTTATTCAAGATCTTGTAATCTTCAATGCTTTTTCTATCTAAGAAAACATGCCGAAAGTTGAAGGCTAATGACCCATGTTTTCCCATGCAATACCTTCAATGGCACAGACTGTGCAGGTCTGTACAGGAGTTTTTCCTCGTCTCATGTTGGACCATCTTTGTCAGCTTTGGTGTTGCTATGTGTTGATGTTGCTGGTGTCTTGCTTTTTGCCAAATCCTTTGCCATGTTTTTTCACAAACTTGAGGTCAGCATTGTGTGGAACGCGGTGGTGCTTTCCTCAAGGCAGAGTGTTCAAACACGACAGAGACAACAGAAAAACGATGCCAAAAATGAAAAATGAAGAAACAGTTTCCTTCCTTTCCTTCCGCCGTGCATCACTAGCAGAAACTCTAGCATCCTCCCTCTTTCAGAAATTTCACATTCTTTTTTCCACTTCTTTCTTTTCCATTTTCCGAAACGCATTTTCGCAGCTTTTCAGGATTTGCGTCGTTTGGGCCGCTGTATGGAACGCCTGGTGCTGGTGGATAATTCGCCCGTTTCGTTGGCCTTGTGCCTGGACAACGGTGTCATCGTCTCAAGCTGGACCTGTGGACCTGTCCAAACCTTGAAAAAACGACTCCTCTTAAGTGCTTGGTTGAACAGATCAAAAAGCGCACTAAAGAATACAATGCGGGCAATAAGTACTTACAATTGCTACAAAAATAGAATGCAATATGAATGCAATGTAAAAAGAAAGTCGTTTTTTTTTGCCAAGGCTCTCTCTGGACATATTGAGACGTTCACGTTTGCATGTCATAGTTCATTTCCAAGAAATTTGCAGGACAGCAGAAAATCGTGCTGATCGAGAGCTTTTGGAGTTGCTTCTACTTCTCCAACAGTGCATGAAAGAGGCGGAAGTGGTAGCACAACTGGAAGCTGCTTTGCATTCCACTTCGTTTTCGGGTGTCCTCTCACACCTATGACACATTTTCTTGAAGTGACCTAAGTGTGCTGTGTACCTCCTTTCTTTTCTGATTTCTGACCCATGAAACATCATGAAACCAGATTCCTTTTGCCTTTTCCGATTTTGCATTGCATCGCTGCATGGAGACTGTACAGCTTTATTTGTAAAAACGTTTTGGGGACCTTTGAAGCCAAGTTTTCACTCGAAAGAGGCTTCTGTGTCTGAATTCCTCGTGGAGCGTTATGGGCTTCGGTCATTTGCACCTTGGCAAAAGACTGACAAGCAGAAAAGCAGAAACAGATGGCGGCTGAGACTATGAACTTCTCTCTTGAGCCCTTTCCAGGTTGAGATGCTCAGACGTCAGCCAGAACTTTTGGATGATTGATGTGATTTGAATGTGGTGCATTTCTGGACCAGATTCAAGTGCCAACGGCGGAAAAAAAGCTGGGAATTCGCCGGCCTTCAGTTCATATTAGTTTTGATTTTTGATTGACACTCGGGTGAACTGCCAATGTGCACAATGTGTCATGCCAATGTCATGCAACATTTTCCAAATCTTGTAGCTTCTTTCGCTCAAAAAGGTCCTCTGCAATGGTTTGTCCAAAGATTCATCTTTTGAAGAATTTTGGCACGGAGTGCGACAATGGCTGGGCATGTGATGGGAGACGTCAGCCTGGTGGTTGCAGAAGCGGTTTGACCGATTTCCATCAATCCAAAGGCCTGATTTTCTTGAAGTCGTTTCGAATCAGAATCAATTTCGGTGTAAGCCTCGCACCGCCATTATGCCATTTTATGCCTTTTGGAAACAGGATGCCACTGGGTAAGTCCAAGAAGTTACCATGTTCGCGGTCCAACTTTCTGTTCTCGAAATACTCTGAAACTCAGACAACATTCAACACTGAACAGCCGATTGCCAGGTATGCGACGCTTTCGTTGTTTGTACCTCAGGTTTTGAAGACATCAAAAAGCAGCAATATACAACAATAAAAAGGAGAGGAATTGAGAAAAGAAACATGTCATAAGAGAAGCTTGAAAGGAGGTATCAGCGCCACGTACTGCCTGGCACGTAGGGTTATGCTGTGCCTTGTATGCCTCTCCTTCACAAACCTGCGGCCAAACTCTGAGCATGGACCTGTTCAGTGGCATAGTGTGCACTTCATTTGTCTGGACTCCTCGGAACTGTTCCGACCTGTTCAATCTGTCACAATCAATTCAACCTCTGCAGTTTGCTCCACTCGGTTGCACCGTGAAGCAGATCCAAGAATGGCTAGTCCAGCTTTGAAACTGCTTCAGGTCCTTCAGGTCAAGTCTTTGTGTCTACACCACTAGTGTCAAGAGATGTCAACAGATGTCAATCGATATAAAGAGTCAAGGGAAGTCCTCAGGTCCGATCTCAGTCCGCAGTGGCAAAAGCAGGGCTCAACCAACCAACACATTTTTTGCCGTTCTGAATTTTTTGGATCTCCATCTCAGGGTAGAGTCAAACGCACCATAGAAGAACGTAACATAACATGAAAGTTTTTATTCCAAACACCTCACACCTCACGCTTCTGGAACACTCTACTTAAAGCAGTTGTTTTGAGGAACATGAACAAGTAACCATGGTGTGACAGACTGGAAAACGTGTCGTAAGAGGATTGATAGGATTGATTTTTTTTTTCCCGTCTGAAAAACCTCAGAGTTTTTAACGTCGAAAAATTCTTGGCCTTTCTGAGGTGAAACGTGCGACTTTGATTTCTGCGAGGAATGCTACTTGGAGCAGCTCAACTCTCGACGTTGTAAAGCGGGGCATTTGCTCATTGCGTTAGGAATTTCCAAAGACAAATGGGGGTGTGATGGCGAGAAAGACGAAGGCGGATGTCGGAGCAAGGAGAGGGGCAGCTTCTGATATTTTGGAGCGAGCAAGTTGATTGTATGACTCCATGGCATGAGATAGTTGAATCACTTTAAGTCTTATTAATGAAGAAAAGATTCAATGAGATTTCAATGATCCTTTTTCATCCAGGTCTTGTCCTGCTTGATGTGTTGGTTTGCATCTCGAACATGTCTTTCACGCATGATCTACGATTGTGAGGAAATCGGCATCAAAGACACTAAAGGTTTGCCACGTTTTCGATGTAAAGGCTGCGACTATGACCTCTGTGACAGATGTTATGCTCATCAACCGGCACCGAAGGGTTGCAACAAAGGCCATCGACTAAGAAACCTCGGCATCACCCGCGACAATGGCTGGAGTCTCTAGATTGCATACATTTTGTGCGAAAACAAAACCAGGGAGTTGGAAACTCATTTGATCAGTGAAGCTGCAGAATTGTAGACAAAACAAAAGAACATGCTGGAAGTTGGAACTGCATTCAAAGATTGACCACTAACAAATCTGTTTTTGAAATGCAGCCGCCAGCTTTGTGAACGTATTTTTTTATCGAACATAAGCAGTCTCTGCACTTCGGGACACGAACCCGCTGCTTGGCCCGTTGGCTGCTAAAGGATGTGACATGGGTGGTACTCCTGACGGCTGCAAGCGTGGCATTGGCACCTTCGCACAATCCAAGGGCATGTTTCGCTTTCGCTGTGAGGTGAGCTGTTAGGATCTCAAAGCACATCGAGATGAATCGAGATGAATTGAGATGAATTGAGTTTCGAGATGTTTCGAGTGCCTACTCTCTTTTTGACGTCCTATAGGAGATGAGCCAATGGAAATTCATGGGAACTTGATGGTCTGCAGTGATCAATATTTTTTTGTTTATAATGCTTGGGGCATATCCGACCGCCACAAAGAGAAGCATCAAAAAGGAACTAAAGGAAATGCTTCAGCGGGTATGACTTGGGCTCTTGCTTTTCTCACCCAAAACCTTACAGAATGCTAGATTTATAATATTTTACGGCAAGCCAATGTCATGACGTGGGAGAAACGTTTCGCTGGAACGATGCAGGTTTGCGATTTCGATCTCTGTGACCTGTGCTTTGGTGCTCGCCCTGCTCTCACAGTTTGCGAGGAGACAGAAAGAAGAGATGCGAAAGCCATGGATTTGGATGATGCTCTGTTGAGTCTCATCCCAAGTTACTGGGACAAGAGCTGCTTGAAAGACATTCCCATGGAAAAAGGCCTGACTCCGAGTGACAAAACAACTATGAACAAATTTGCAAAGATTGAGATCTGCGCGGGAAGCAAGGACTTTGAAGCAATTCAGCGCCTCGGCAAGTTTTGAAATGAGAATTCGTTTTTGTCACGCGAGTACAAATTCATTCTTGGTAAAGTGTTGAAGGCTCACAATATTTTTTGTACTCTCTAGAGCCTCTGGGTCCTGAAACCCGAGCCACAGCTACATTGCTTTTGAACCCAACCAGAACTGATCACAGAGATGCACCGAGCAAAGGAACTTGTTTGACTCTACCTACAAGAAGGTCTACACACGAGACCGGAAAGGTGCAAAGGCGCCTTGAGATTGGGAGATTTCGAGGCCTGTTCCCAAGTTCAACCACTATAATCTGATGCAATAATATTGAACCCTTGGGATGGTTTGATAAGCTTGATGTCAAGAAGGCACCGTTTGAGACTCATGTTTGGGTAAAGGTCCGACAGATAAACAAACTCCAAGTTTAGGCACATATCTTGATCTACAGGAATGTTTTAGGAAGATATGAATTGTTAGTGACACCGATGGTTGTTTTAGGGGAAAGGTGTAACGACCGGAGCAGTTGGAAAGCGATTGAGGAAGTCTTTTTCCGTGCTTTGTTTTCAAAGTCATCTCCCCGGGGGTTCCTTCTGGCTGGATTCTTTACCTTTCAAAAGCAACAAGCTGCCTTTAGAGGTTGGAACGGGCCGGGACTCCTAGACAGTCATAGGAAAAGATGGAAAGACTTGGAGATGCTGTCCATTGGAAACGCTTGATAGGTTGATAGTTAGTGAAAGTTTTTTTTCGTTTGCATAGTGAGCTGAAGGTACCTGATCGTTTGAAGCTTGTGCGCATTGAACGATTCTTGGCACAACATTTTTGACTAAGATTCCGGGCCAGGACTTGATGAATTTTGTCAATTTGTATTGTGCCAATGGTGGAAAGTGTTGTAACAGTACATCGTCTCTTTGCTTAGAATTCAATACAGTGATACTTCCATTCACACCGCGGTTGTCATTTTTCTGATGCCAATGTATTCTTGTTTTTGGAATGCCAGCGTGACCGGCATGTGGCAAGGCATTCAGAACTTACAAAACTGGGCAGAGTTTCGTCTGAAGCAGCAAGAAATCGTGGAAGAACTCGGTAAGCTGAAGCTGAAAGAGAAAGGAGATTTTGCTGTCTGTGCACGCGGACATCAGCTGCAGCCGCTTGGCACCACTGAGGACAATGGTTGGGCTTGTGATGGGCGTAATGATGGAGGATGCCTCAGAGGAATTACAGACTTCCATCAGACAAAGGGCTTGAATCGCTTTCGTTGTAAAACATGTGACTTTGATTATTGTGACAAGTGTTACGCTCTTCGCACTGGAGCGAAGCTATGTACAAGGGGACATCCGTTGGTCGCCTTGGGCACTTCCAAGGATAAAGGTTGGGGTTGTGATAATGCGAGCACAAAAGAGGGATGTCTAAGAGAGAACAAGACACAAGGAGTTGATCGGTACCGTTGCGAAGATTGTGACTATGATTTGTGTGACTTGTGCTATCAGAAGCACATTGGCCATGTATTAGACAATGTCAAGACGGATCAAATGGATTTGCATTCCGAAGAATCGGACAAAGAGACGAACACAGTCTGGCTTTTTCACGGAACCAGCACTGAAGCCGCAGCATTGATCACAAGGGGTGATTTCTTGGTGGACAAAGCTGGTTCAAATGCAGGGACTCTTTATGGCCGCGGCATATACTTGGCTGAAAATTGCAGCAAATCCGATGAATATTCTCGAGAGAATGCAGAAGGTCATCGTTGCATTCTTTTGTGCCGAGCAGTTCTTGGGAACATTTTGTACAACGATGAAGTCAGTCCAAATATTGATTGAAACTTGGTCAGAACTTGGTACGTTCTCAAGTCCTTTTGTGACGGGTGGGGTGGTCGAATGTAGGCATGCAGCTGAATTTTTTAGGCCAACAGGATTATTTTATGTTTGCAAGTTCTGGCTTGTGTGCGATTGGAATTGGTCAAACAAAATAGGCTTAAAGCGAGCCTAAGATTCATCAGAGTTGTCTGCTTGAATTGACTTTCTCACGCACTGCTCTGTTTTGCCCAAGGCTTGCTTCGGCAAATCAGGGACAAAAACTACCACTCCTTGCTTGGCGATCGTGAGAAATGCCGCAAGACCTTTCGCGAGTTTGTGGTGTATGATGATGATCAAGTTTACCCAGAGTTTGCAGTATGGTACGAGCGCGTTTATGATACGTAGGTGGCAGACAAAGAAAACTGGCGTTCCAACAAATTCTCTTAATGTCATTTCTTGTTTCGTGTCTGTGTCAAGAGCTTTGACCAACCTAGATTCTAGGGATCACGAAGCAAATGTAACTTCAAACCAGGCAAATGTTCAAGACATTGCCCTGTTGAAATGCGAAATGTTATTCAGCTCATTTTTCATTCTTCAGCACGAATGTGCGTGACGACGTGAGCTTCTGTCCAGGCAAAGTCCCAGACGATACACACCTTTCGATTTGATCTGCGCAAAGATGTCAAACAAAGTTTTCGAGCAGTTCCTTTTTCCCGATTTTCGAACAAACTTTTATTCTGCATTGGTGTAGGGGATTGCCTTTTGGACATGCTTCCTGTATCCAATGTTTTTCAATGGAGCTCAGCAGCATGCTTTTTCTGCGGATTATGTGTCTTGTTGCTGGAATTGCTTGCCTTTAGCAGCTGAGAACTGGAAAGGTTCATTCCAGGGTGATTCCTTAGAAATTTATCTTGAATGGTAGCTGTCGGATGAATGAAGATAAATCAATATGAAGGGCATGTTGAGCCAACATTGCATTGTGACATGCCTGAGATGCCGTATCCTTTGATGGCCCAAGCCTCCTTGGAGCTATCCGGATCAATGAGGTTACTCAGGCTCAGCTTCTGCATGCTGTGTTTCAAGTTATGTCAGTTATGTTTTGAGTTTTGACTCAACCTTTCCATGTTCAAAGAATTTCCATCGTCAAGGGCAACCGTGGGCACCACTTGTGATGCAGCTTATGCCTTGTGGGCCTTGTGCTTGTTGCCCTCCCTGACTTTCCAGGTCAACCTGAGAGGATCAGACCTAGCGGCTTCGGGTGCGCATAGATTCGGGGAGATGGAAGAGTGGCAGAAAAAACTTTTGGAAATGAAATGATGAAATGGATCAGGCAATTAAATAATCAAATGACAATGGCTAGAAATACATTGAGACTAACAGATTTGAATGATTTGGATGAATGAGATGAACGTCAGGGCCAGTGGACTACCTCGAATAAATGGGCTTTTTGCAACGTAGATTTTCTAAGCCCCTTCTCGTCGGTTTCAATGGCATTTCTTGCAAATAAGTGGACACGGTTCAGGACTAAGGCAATATGATTCAACTTTTGGAGATTCTATTTATGGTGCTACAGGTTTTGTCTTTTGCAGCTTTGGTTGTGCCTGAGCAGGCTTTGCAATTATCATTATTATCATTTCATTCCGGACATGTATTTGATGGCTTTTCTTCACCCTTAGACCTTAGATTTCTTCTCACTCTCGCAGTTCTTTCACAATTCTCTCACCTTATGGGCATTTCTAAAGCAAACTCTAGAGTGGTGTCGTGATGTCTGCGGCACCTTGCAAGGTAAGACGCTGGAGCTGAGACGCGATGTCCAGAATCTTATTCCACACCCAAGTTCGTACATCCTTTCTCACACATTCAATGCATTTCAGCATTTCAACCCGACATCAATCTCAATGAAGTCAATGAAGCAAAGTTGTGTTGCTTCCAGACTTGCCACAGATCAGGGTGCATTCCACCGTGCACATACACGACTTCGAACCTCGGCTTGCCACTCTGAGGTACGTAACGATTATTTGGCCTTGTATGGCATGGGACTTAGCAATTTTGCATCAATTGTGCATAAATTTTGCATGAAGCTAAGCAAGCTCCAGTTTTTCATATTTTTCAAGACTCCTTCAAGAGTTTGAAGGCTTTAACATACGTATTCAGTGTCGTCTTAAGAGTCTGAAGTGGAAGGGTTTCAACTCCTTTGTTTTATCTTCTCGGACTTTGCGGAAGGCCCTATCTGTGGCAGCATCGAAATTTCGAGTAGCCCCAGTGCAGGCCAGGAAGAGACGAATCCAGAAATGCTTCCCAGGACCCTTTCTGGAAGACTGTGCCCGTAATACTGTGTATTTTTTCCGTTGCTTGAGAAACTTTCAGAAGCTCTTTCTAGCTTTGCCTTGCACCAGGGCAATCCTAAATACTACGAGGAAGGGCAAGCCATGGTCAACCGTGGCAAGTTGAGCAGCCTTGGAAAGTCAGAAACGAAAAAGGTCTGCAAGCAACTGCATTGGATTGCATCAAATTTTATCTCTTGTTGTAAAATTGTAACTCTTCGTTTACATAGTCTGTAACCAAATATCTTGTCTATCTCTGCTTTCAACATCGAGCTGTCGCCGATCTTCTCCCTTTGTGGTCCTTTACCCTTCTCTAATATTTTGTATCATTAATTCGCTTGCTCTTTCATCATCGTTCCACTTGTTCCACCTTTTTCATAGCCAGGCAATGGCAATGCTTTGCTGCATTGCAGCCTTGCTCTGCCTTATTGTGAGCGTCCTTATAGTTTGACCCTTGGAAATGATTTCAGGGTTTCTCAGCCCAAAGGAGCATTGGAACAAAGACAGAAAAAGATATGCAAAGCATATCCAATCTAATCATTTGTCTGCATTCTGCTGAATGAAGGTGGTTTTGACTCAAACAATGTGGACAATTAACTTGAACATAGTAGTTTGGTAGAGTCTGTCTGTTGTTCTTGATTTTTCGGACTTTCGGAAGCTTGGAGCTTGTTGGATCTTGTCAGACTTGGCTTGTCGGACTGAGGTTTGCTTCTTACTTGACCGAGCTTTGAGCTGGAAGCACCAAGCAACTTATTACGCTTGCCGACGCCAGGCATTGGCGCAGTGGGAGGGAGGATGAGGGAAGTATGTTTAAACATGTGAAAGTATGGCAAGTTTAGAGAAGTTTTGTGTAACTTGCAGCCAGTTTGGATTGGGCCGTTGTGTTTGGTTTCAATTTAAGAACACGTCCCAAGTAATTGTTGTTGCACCTCCCTACTCTTTACACCTTTGCAGTAAATCAACAACTTGGTGTCTCATACTTCGTTGTGGTTTTGCTTTTTGTTGGTGCACTATGGTGCAATGCTTCTCAGACCTGCATACAAACTGGGTGGAAAATAACATAAGGCGATGGATGAATCCGTGAATATTGCATAATATTGCTCAGCTGATCAATTGTGGTCACATGGAAGACTCTTGCCAAACTGCCCCGACCTTTTAGGTGCAAAAAGTACAAGAAGAAGCATTGATGAAGGGCAAAGACCTTTCACTGCCGGAGACTCAGACATTGAGACATGATTCGCACATATTCACAATACCCCCGGTGGTCACTCAATATACTCTGATTTCCTGCGAGTCTTCGAATGCGGTCCTGATCATATTGGCCAAAGTGTTGTATCATGTTGTATATCAGCGACTTCATTGTGACATATTGTGACGAACGTCAAAGTTGTTTGTCTGTTGATTGTCTAGCCTAGCCTTGGAAACGTGTCATTTGACCTGTCTGCAGCTCTTCTCTCAATCGCTTCCCTTGAGCCAGGTGCCCTTGTTGTGTCGAATGCACGTCGTCTTGACCTTGGATTGGCTGGGCATAGGACGAATTCAATGCTTTAAGCCGACTCAAAGGTTTTTTTTAGATGTTTAGAGTATGAACCAGTATTTTGAGCGTGGCAAGTGCTACGGAGCACAGGGCCACGCATCACACTCTTACACATGCGCAGTATGCGCAACATCAAGAATGTTGAAGCTATGCACCGACTTGTCACCATTGTTGCAGGACAGCATGAAATCGGAGCGAATGACGTTACAAGATGTTACAAGCACATCTCCTTCCCTAGCTCACATGAACTGAGGAACACCCCTGCGCAGAAGAAGGTGAAATTTTTCTGTGGCCATGGCTATCACTTGCACTGCATCAACAGATGGTCACAGCCTTGGCCTTCAAGAAAATTGCCCAGCTGCCGCCAAATCGACATTGCACACTTGCCCAGCAGAAAGCCGCAGCCCTTCCTTAAAGAAGAGAGAAACTCTTCAAACACCAAGCCACTTGACAACTCCAAAATGAGTCATCAGCAAGCAACCTTAACCAAGACGCAAAGAACCTTAGTGATCAGAAACTTCTCTATATCTGAGGAATCTGGTTTTCCACACCTCAGTGACAATCATTCTTTCATTCTTTCGATCAATTTTCAACGGACGTTTATCACATTCCCAAGCTATGTGGTCATGATGACCAATTGAACCACACCCCTAAATGCAACTCGTATCCATTCCTGGGGAGCACCAACCACAAGGTTCCTACGAGCCGTATTAAGAGGTTATGAAAGAGTGTCGAAGGCTATACTGAAATACTTTATGAAATACTTTAAAAATTGCATCATGGAGACTTTGACACTCTTTGCAACATTTTAACGCTGTTTGCTTCCTGGTTCAGAGGGGTCAGAGAGGCTTCAACTTGTAGAGGTAGCAAGAAACGATTTGATTTAGGGCGGCAATCCAGTCTTCCGAACATGAATTTGAGGTTTAAGGAAAATCCGAACTCCGTTGGCTCCTGCCCGGTTTGCGAAGTGGGGAAGCTTCAGCAGGCGGGGGTTGCTCAGCCATATCCCTGTATTGTATCTTATAAATTTTTATAAGGAGTAATCTCCTGTTGTGCAAATGTCCTCAGTGTATTGGTTCTACAGCCCAACTATCCAATTCTTACAACGGGCTCAAGCAGAAGCTTCCTATCCTCTCCAACGATGCCACCTTCTTTCATTGTTGCACCCATTTGGCATTCTATTGTCGTCATTTTTCAATGCTTTAACTTTTAACTAATCTTGGTCAAAAGAAATCAAAAGTTGGCTGAAAACAGACTAGAGTGTGCTAGGAGCTCCAGAAATGCTGTGGCAACGAGAAGGTGCACTGGAACACATCCAGAATCTTTTGACAAACGGATGGGTACCTCTCTCTCTCTCTCTATATATATATATACATAATAGATACTTCTAATTTCTATATTATATATCAAATAGGTTTCATACGAGACCGGGAACTTGAGGAACAAGACGCAACAGATTCAATTGAGCATAGAGACAAGGCGGGTATTGCAGAGAGTGGTAAGCAAACAAAAGGAGACAGAACATTAACAAAACATAAACAAATCAACAATAGTAAACATAGTGCAAATGTGGGCAAAGTACAAATAAGAAAGTCTGCACCCGTCTCGATGCACACAGACTTCAGCGGCGCAGGGTGAGATTTGCGTGGATGCTCCGCGTGATGAGGTTCGCAGCCCTGTTGCGTTTGATGAATTCGAGCATTTTTCATTCTTTGTCATTTCTTTTGCCGTTTTGCATTCTTTGTATTTCTTTGTGCTTTGAAAAGGGTTGCTTTTGATCAGTATCTAGAAATGTATCAATCCTACAAGTGCTTCCTGCTTTTCCTTGCCACAAGCTCCTCGCTGTGTTCTCACATCTACAATCCGAGTGAGTCGCAACTTGCAGAAACTGAGGGAATCAACTTGTAGATTCGCTGTTTGTTTCCGGTACGCGGACAGGAATCGCAATCCCCGAAGTTCCTTGAAAAAGATCCTTTTTTTTGTTGCAGGCACAAACTTTCATTCTTCACAGCTTGCATCGGCGTTATCCTACGATCATCACCGAGGAGACTGCACTTCAAATCAAACAGATTCAACCGACACCCACTCATGATGCCTTCTTCGAGGTAAGGTGATTGCAAGAGCATCTTTGCAATACTTATATACGGTACCGGTACTGTACAAAAAAAATATATACATACATTTAGATTCAAATATATTTACAATGATATGTTTTGATAAATCATAATTACATTACTTTTTGCATTGATTGAAAGTGGCGTTGTGTTGTACACTGATTGAGCATTGTTTCCAGATAGGTTGAATAGTCCTTTAGAAAATAAGGAAGTATGCGTGCTGTGGTGGGTGCATTGGTTGGATTTGGCATGCGTCGTCGCTTCATGTGTGTCGTTTGCTCTTGCTGCATGGGCGGCATAGACGCTTCTCGGTTTTGTGTTACGTTTTGACGAGGCAAATTGGTGACAACACTGTGTGTTACTGTAGATTTTGGCGTGCAATGCACGCACTCAGGTCCAAGGCTGTTGAAAGACAACAGACTTTCGTTGATCATGTGTTGCTATGAATTCAACAGCCTTCTGCTCATTTTCATTTTTCAACTGTTTGGGGTCTGAATTTGTACCTTTCTTTTCTTGATTGATCGCATAAAACTGGAAGACAAGTCTCAAATCGTGTGAAATTCAAAGCTTCAACCGGGAACACATCCTTCTCTTTCTTGTTACAATCCGGCGAGTCTTCGAACAAAATTTCCATACTTGATTCATATACTTTCTTCGAACCTGACTGACTCAAGTCGAAACTCGAATTCAAGGCAAGTCAAGAAAGGATCCAAAACAAAGTCGAAACTAATTGTTTCACATCGGATCAAATCCGAATCCTTTCATTGTTTTCATTGCTTTCCCTGGTTTCAAGCTTTTGAACCCGACCAAAGAAGATGTGAATAGCGCAGTCCTGAGGCTTGATGTTGTTGTTGGAGACCTGCTCTATTTCTTTGGCCACCGTATAATACAATCAAACTGTAAAATACGAGAAACAAAATGCAGGTAAAACTGGTTGCAGTTGTCACATTTTCAAGCAAACTGCTGTTTCATGTCTTGCCATTTGCTTTCTGTCAAAGCAGTTCACTCTTGGCAAACTATGCGAACTGCTAAACTGTGTTATGCTCTTCTGCTTCAATGTTCTTTCATGGTTTACCTGATTAGCGACGCCTCTTTGCTGTTGCAAATGTGGCATGTTGATTTGCAAAAAAGCCCCTTTTGGCCAGAATAAAGAAACACCAACATATAAAAATGACAAAACGACATGGCGCAAAGTCAAATGAACATGGATACCTTGTGAAACTTGGCAGGCAGTCCCAATTCATGGAAAGCAAATTGCGAAAGACTTCCTGTGATTGGCTTTGTGTATGTTGCCACAGAAACAACACATTTCAATTAAAATGCTGGTAAATTCAATTGACACATGAAGGAAGAAAGAAGCGAATGCTTGAAAAGAAAAGGGAATTCACAGCTAAGTAGGGGACTAATCAACAAACTGACCAACTAGCTGACTCACTAGATGACGTAAATGACAAACTGCCTCACTGCCTCATTACCTAACCAACTAGCCGACCAACCAACCCTCGAGCTGACAACCAACAAATGAGGAGGTTGATCATTGATTTGACTGGTAAGACGTGAAGAAATAAATGTTATGAATGAGCGAACTGGTGGACAAATAAATAAATGAAAGAATGAATGAACGAATGAAGGAATGAAGGAATGAAGGAATGAAGGAATGAATGAATGAAGAAATGAAGGATTGAAGGATTGAAGGAAGGAATGAAGGAAGGAAGGAATGAATGAATGAACGCATGAGCGCATGAATGCATGAATGCATGAATGAAGGAATGGAGGAATGAAGGAATGTAGGAATGAAGGAATGAAGGAATGAAAGAATGAAGGAATGAAGGAATGAAGGGATGAAGGAATGAGTGAAGGAATGCGTGAAGGAATGAAAGAGTGAAGGAATGAAAGAGTGAAGGAAGGAAGGAAGGAATGAAGGAAGGAAGGAAGGAAGGAATGACGGAATGAATGACGGAATGAATGACGGAATGAAGGAATGAAGGAATGAAGGAATGAAGGAATGAAGGAATGAAGGAATGAAGGAATGAAGGAATGAATGAATGAATGAATGAATGAATGAATGAATGAATGAATGAATAGTTAGATAGATGTGGAGTGCCATTGCTGGGTTCCCTTGCTGGTTGCCATGGCTGGGTGCCATGGTGGTGCCATGGGGGGCCGCTATTGCTGGGTGCCGAAATGTGAAACTGAAAAAAATCACCCGCAAAACTGGAAAAAAAACCGAAAAACTTTGCACCCAATAGATATGTAGGTAAACAGATAAGCAGAGAAAAAGATAAAAGACAGTACACAAAAAAAACAATAAATAGGTACGTACCTGCACAAATAAACACAGCGATTAAGTACAAATGGATCAATCATATGGACAAGGAAACAAAGCAAACGGGCACCTGTACAAATAATTAGATTAGTCAGCAAATGGATCAATGACGAATACATGTTGGGTAGAGGGTCACACTCAGCAGATCGAGCTATTGTAGATGGAGGGCAAGGGTTTGTCATGTATTGCGCAACCCGCTTGAGCATTAGCAGGGAATAGCACCATTTTTGAATGCAAGTGGGTGAGCAGTTTGCAGCCGATTTTTCAGCCAACGTTCTGAGAACCATCCTATGTCCTTCATGAGTGGGTACCAAATATAAGGGCTTAAGCCTCTTGATTAGTCATTCTTGCCATTTGTGTGGCGTATGTCCAATGTTTTCAGATTTGATTGTACTGTTTCATTGTTTCTTCACTTTGCATCCAATCTCAATCATTCCAATTGTTTTCCTTTTGGAAGTTGGTGTTTTTGTGGTGTTTTTGATTTTATATACAATATATATGTTTTTGTGCGGTGAATCTTGGTTTTGTGAATTTGAACTGCTTCTGAATCACAATTTCTGTCTACCAAGTGTTGCAAGGAGTGCCTGGAAAGTTGGGCTGGATGCAATGCAGAACTTTGGCTCACGGAGTTGGAATGTCCAAGGCTCCCGGCAAAAAAGCACAGGATTCTTCGATACGGGAGGTGTCAAACGACAGATGTCAAACAAGTATTTTCCAGATCCACATTTTGTCCTCAAACCAGAACTAGGAAAGACTTGAAGATGCTTAGGATGTCCACACAAAGAGTACCGCCAGATTCTGAACTATGGTGGGACTTATCGGACAAGAGTTCCACCAGAATGTACCTTCCAGGTACAACTCCATCTTCACATTCACAGGTCAGAGTCTGAGTGAACAGATCGCACTGTCAGGGTTCATTCTCCGAAATACTTGTCACAAAAACTCGTCCTTTCACGTTTCTGACACAACGTTTGATGGATGTCAGCACCAGAGTCAAGCTTGCTCATCGCTTTGCCAGGCAAGTGACAGTCCTTTGGGTTGTGATCGGATGCAAAGTCAGCCTACATCGGCCTACACGTCGAGCGTTTCAAAACAAGTTGAAGTGTCCCTTCCTAAATGCCTTTTCGACTTTTTCGACTTGCCTGAATTGTCTTTTCTCGTATCGTCGAGTCTTACATGTATTTCCTGTTTCTCCAAGCAGCTAGTCAGCTAGTCTGATGTGAAACTTGTTCTACCTCGTCTAGCATGCTTTACAACATAAATCTTTGTTGGTCTTACTGAGTCTTTCTGTCGTTTCTTTGCAGGCTTTTGCAAACTCCGTGAGCCAAGAGACTGCCTTTGAGCATTTAGGATCAAAACTTGCCCTGAAAAAACTGATTGCACCGCCAAACATCACAGTTTCCCTGTCCAGCAAAATATATTCGGCACATGTCTTTACATATCTTGTTTCCAAGAGCTGACACGAGCAATTTGGCTATGGCTTGGTCTCAGGAAGTTCTGATGCTTGGATTCCTGCAGAATATTGAGAGATAAGAGGGCTTTGATTGGTGTTGAATCACCTCAGATGAAAATGTATGAGCTGGCAAGATGCAACCAACAAGCTTTGCTTCAGAGTTAATTCGGTTCTCTCTGCTTTCACAAGTGCAAGGCGTGCAAGGAGTGCAAGGAGTGCCTTGGCTCTCAGCCGAGGCATTGCTCACCAAACTTGTGCCACTTGTGCAACTCGGAGATGTCGAAAGGATGACTTTCAGATGTCCTTTGGGCACAGCGGTAGCTACAGTCACCAAGGTGTGCACAATCAACGCATTTCCAGCATCGCCATCCATCAACAGATCCTGAGAAAAGACTATGCGCAGTATTGCTGTGGCTTTTTTCATGGAGCAGGCAAGATCTATGTCAACGAGCACGATTGCAAACTTGAGATCATTGCACAAGCTGAGTCTAAGGCCCTCCTAATGCAATGATGTCTTTTTCAATGCTTTGACACGCTTGATTTTTCATGAAATGGTTGAAGGGATTTCGAGTCATGTTCGGGCTAGGCACAGAAAACTCAAACTTGTTTGGTTGAGAACTGTGCAAGAGCTGCCCACCCCTTTCATTGTGTCATTTGCAGGAAGCAGCTAAGTAATCTTTTAGATGAAACGTCCAAACACTAAGTCCAATGAGGCCTTTCGTAAGTGATAGATGCCTAGCAGAAACAACTTGCAATTGAAAAGTGAGCAAGTGGGGGTTGTGTCGGCAGACTTGAGGCGTTCACAGGTCTACACACTGCGTAAAATTGCGTTGTAAACATATGCGCACTTAGAACGTGAACTTACTGCGTTTCCATTTTTTCCATTCATGTTGAGGCTGCCGTGCTCCTTTTGGAAAGTCTCCATGGAGGTGTGCTCCGTCCCACAGAGGGCAGCCAAGGCACACTTGCTTTGAAATGGACCTGGACATATTCAAGAGGCACCCGAGGCCCAAGGAGAGGCAAGACAAAGCACAAGGCATTTGAAGCGCAGACAGTTCCAAACGTGAATCAGCAAAATGAAAGCATTCCACAGGCACTTCAGGGCCGATGCAAAAGGCAAATTTCTCGGTTTCATATCCCGCCGGACAAGCTGTTTGAAGAGTTTGAGGCGAAACAATTTCCTCTTTCCTGGCAGTTTCTTGCAGGTCTTTTTGATGCAGCAGGTCTATTTCGACTAAATCGTGGACAGATCAGCTTGGAAATAGTTCATCAGAACTCAAACCTTTTGGAGTCCACAAGGGATTTCCTACTTACACTTCCACCAGACTCAACTCCAGAAAAGATAGACCAGGTTGTGATTCGAGATTTCCATCGCCGCAGTCGCTTGCTGATTCGTTGCAATGTTTTGAGTCGAGTCATTTTGCAGAAACTTCTGCCGGTTCTTCGAGTTCGAAGACATGCTGTGGAGTTGGTTTTGCACTCCGCTCCCAACATCAGTCGCATCAACATACACGAGATGAGACAAATTGCATCAGCCCAAGGGGCACATCTGGAAAGCAGCTTGGATGGAAAGCTCAGACTGATTCCCAAGGCTCAAAGCTTCAAACGTCACTTGGAGTTCGCAGCAAGGCAAGATGACGCTGAGAATATTCGACTCCTCCTCGAGCTCAAAACTTTCGACCTCAATCTGCTCAAACTCTTGGAGCAAGACTTGGCGAAGTGCAAGAGGCGCAAGACACCACCAAGCTTCGGGTAAAACTCAAGTTCTTTCCTTCCGAAACACTTGGACAACGACTTTCAGGCAACCCGGCAACCTCAAAAATGTCCAAGGCAGCCAGCGATCCTCTGGAAAAACGGAGCAGAATCAGAATCGGTGAAAAGCAGAGTGGCCATGTGTTTGACTTGTCCGTCGTGCCATAGATTTGTTGCTCATTTGCAGTTGGTGCGTTGATGAAATAGATATCACATAATATTTTACTAGATGATCTCTAGATGTAGTGGATGCAAACGTATTGCAAAGCTTTTGCAAGCATATTGCAAACCTGCATTATGTGGGCTCAAGCGGTCAATGCTTGTGGTCACACGGAGCACCGTGTGGATCGCATGGGTCGCGTGACCGTGGAGGCAATGAGGTACATGAGGTGATGTGGTCAATGACAGGCCGGCGAGGGCCCTAAGTCATGGACGAGATCACAAGTCCTTCGATTCCTTCGAATTCTACTGCGCTTACTCTTGAAGGTGAGGCTTCTGAAAGTTACTGGGCTGTCGGAGTCTCATGGCTTTTCCAGCATCTTTTGGTGTCACTCTTGTGTTACTCTTTTGTAGTCGTTTTCAGTTTTTTTGTTGCTTACCTGCTTTGATTCCAGTGTGCTTCGGTTGCATCCAAAAGCTGGAACACCATCAAATTGATGTAAATTACTACGTATGCTGGTGTTGGGTTAGTCAGTATGTAGATTTCTGTAAATTTGAATGAGTTAGTTTGCATTAAGGCCATGACTGTTGCGATTGCAGCTCAGGTATGTCTTGCTGTCCTGGGCACATTGGCCGGGACAATCGGGAAACAGATGGTGCGATGTTCCAGGCTTGCCAAGGAGCAGAAGAGTTGGTGGCGTTTACACACTCATAGATTTTTGGTGTTCACGTGAAATTGCGTGACACGTAGAGTCGATTTATTATAGTCGGTTTATGTTGATTGACTGTATAGTTGGATTCAAAATTTGATTTATTTCATCGGTCCTTCGTCACCTCCTTGGAAGACCGTGCAATGACACAGCTCGGAACTTCAGACTTACGGTGTTGGAGACGCCAGGAGCGGAGAAAGCAGAAGGAAGGCCAATTTCTTCTGATTGCTGGCTGCTTGGCACCAAAGTGTATTGCTTCGTGACAGAGAAGATGTACGGGACGTTCTTTGTAAGGAATTTCGGGCCTTTCCTTTGTTGTCTCCATGCATCGCCTTTGCTTCTCCACTTCTATGAAGGCCTTCTGTAAGGCTTACTAGATCTTTTTTGCAATTTCAATCCAAAAGTTGAATATAGATATTATTTGCAGTGCATGCATTTTGCTTGACTGAGGTCTTGCATTGCAGATAGCGCTAAATCCAGCTTGTGATATAGCAGGCTATGCCATGGCACCTGCGTCTGTGATTGCCCCTGTCACAGGGATGGACATTGTATGGAACACTTTGATCGCACCTTGCTCCTTGGGCGAAACTCTGACTGTGCGTCGACTCTCATCAGCAGCGATCATTTTTTTCACGGCAACAGCATCTGTTTTTTTCAGACAGATTAACGAAGTGAATTGGAGTGCAGAATACGTCAAGCACGTCCTTCTGGCATCCCGCACCATGGTCTATGGCTTGTGCTTCATTGGGTGGTGCCAGCCTTGGAAATATCTTGTTTGAATCGAACAAAGCTAGCTCTCTGCAGATTTCTCGAGTGCAAATTGCTTAAAATTGTAATTTTAAGCGACTTTTGATAGGCATGTTCGAAGGGTTCTAGTGAAAGACATCGTAGGATCTGACAATGCACAGACATGGACTCAGAACAAAGGAAGACGGAACACAGTGCCTTGCTGTTTGCAAGTTGTCTTCACTTTCACCATCCTGGCCATTGCAAGCAATTTGATGTTCCGCACACTCCCAATTTTTTTCGCATATTTCAATTTCCTCACGCATTTCCTTACATTTCTAATACATTTTGCTCAGGTTCTGTTTCAACACGCTCGTATTGATGAAGTACCCTGATGGATCTGCAGTGCGTGGTTTCTCTTTGGGTGCCACGGCAGGCAAGGGTCTTGGTCAATTTCGACTCTGCCGATGCTTTTTCTAAAGTTTCTAAAGGCACTCGGAGTGTATTGGCGTTGCTTTCCCCTTTTCATTTATTTGATCTTATCGTATTCTTTTCGTCCTTCAAAATCTGGAGAGACACTTACATGTTTGACACCTGGACCTAGCAAGTTTGCCATGCTAGTTTCACTAGTGCTTTCTTCGACCTGGAATTGTAGCAACCCTGAAGGAACTCTGGCCGGGAACATGTGGTGCACGAAGATTGTAGCTCGGCTGAACAATAACCAAAATTCAGGGTCCTGCGTTGTTTTCTTCAGCGAGCAGCCAAAGAGTTCAATGATGCTGTAACCAAAGGAACCTCGGTTTGTAAAGTAATTCATTTCTTTGTTGAGTCTCTCTGAATGAACCTCTTCACATTTTTTTCCGCCACACTTGAACAAGCGCGCATATTTTCATTCGCTTATTCGAAATTTGAATAGTTGAACTTTTTCCCCCGCTAATCTCGAGATCATTGTCATAGCAAGATCTGTGCAGCAACTTGTCTTTCGCTTTTTGATCGTTTGAGCCATTCTGCACGCTCCAATTCTTAATGTGCAAAAGGCAAGAAAAGAGCTGGAAAGATCCGCTCACAGCAGACATTCACATCAGCAATGCAATTGTCAGCAGGAAACTGGAATCTTAACATGTGAACTTGTTGGACAATGCAGTTCGGCCAGCGATCCTGCGATGCATTGTATACCTTCTCATCCAAAGTTTCAAAATTACAATTTTGCCACTTCCACCATTTAGCCATATCATTGTACTGCAAGCGCACTGCTTCGTGTGCTATCAAATTCTAAAACTCTTCCAAACGCTTGCACACCTTCATTCAATTTCATGACACGACCTTCATGACTTGTTCACTGGTCACTCTTCATGTCTAGGTTGCGGTGTTGTTGGAGCAATGCTTGGGCGGAAACTGCTTGGCATGGCTTCACCCGGTCTCGTGGATTGCTTTGGCGGCGGCTGTGACTTTCTCGACCACAAATCTGTATTTCATCTCCTTGGGCTTGCAGCACTATGAGGCTCTCATAGCCCTGAATTCTCTGGAGATACCTAGATACCGAATGATACCGAGATACCCCGTGTTGCAGGTTGTTGGATGTTGGAAGGATTAGAGAATTGTCTTTTTGAAAACTGAGTCTTGAGCCAGAGTCGATGCAACAGTGCAAAGGGGGAATGAAACATATTCGAACACCGGAAAAATGTGATGACAGCACATGCTTCTAAACACCTGTCAGTCAGGAGACTGCTTGATCACAACATTTTGGTAGCATATGTTAACAGGGATCCTTTGGTGTAATCTCCCTCAATCTGCACTTCCTCATGTCTGATGTTTCGATCGATGTTTCTGGTTGTTGTCAAAGCTTTTTGACGTAGAGCAGTCGTAGGCTGTAGCTTTGCCATGCTTTGTCATGCTGTCAAACTGGAGGCACTCTTCATGGTGACAGTTTTCATGGGAGCCAGTATTGTGACCAACAGTTTGAGTGCGCTGGTTGTATTAGCCGAGATGGATGAAGCTCCTTGGTGGAAGCTTGGAGGCTATGTCCTTTGCATTCTCGGTATGATGGCTGGATTGGTGCTTCTGACGGAGGGAGAGAAAGATCCAACTCGAAGTCCACGAGGACATGCCAATCTGGAGGAAGTAGAATTGTCTTCTTCCTATGATGTGCGTGATGCACGTGATGTACGAGGTGACAGAGGTGACATGCGTGATGCACGAGATGTGCGTGATATCCGCTTTGATCTGGATGCACGTGCCTTTGGAGCTGCAACATCTCCGCTGGATTGACACGAAAAAACTGCTCGATTCTTCGACTCACACAGTGAAGATCAGTGATGCGTGTCGTGTCTGAAGCTGTTAGCATTGTTAGCTTCTGGGCTTGATGCATCTTGATGTGAAGCTCAAACGAGCTGATAGGTTTCTCTCAATTTCAGAAATTCAAAAACTGCCATGGATACCTTTGGTAAATCACCAAAGCGTAAAAAAATGCCTCATGACTCATGAGTCACGTTTTTTTTGTCCCTGGGCATCAGATTCAATTCAGATATTATTTCACAAATTCTGAAATAATGTTTGTCGAATTGTATATCTTTGTCAAATTGTGTCGATTTGTGTCGTATGTCTTGCAATCTATCCTCGCACCCAATGCTTCGAGCTGTGAAGCTGATGTATAGAACGATCTCGTGACACGCACTCCCGGAGAAATATACATATATAATATTTACATATCATATAGTATAGTGTAGAGAGAAATAATTGATATGTTATTTTGTTATTAATTGCTACTAGTATTTCATTTTGCTTGGGAAGCTTGCTGGAAAGCATGAATATGTCTGCAATGTTCACTTGAGCAAAATGTCTCCATTTTGGCTCAAGTGAAACTGCGATCATCACGATCAAAAGAAAACTGCGCCTCACGCATTCTATCTCTCATCC